>JAYXIM010047156.1:0-18192 GCA_037575425.1 Anastrepha fraterculus | reverse complement strand
AGAATAGAGACAGATATAGAGATAGGATAGTTCTGTGAGAAATTCGCAGATTCTTTGGCAAATCTGTAAATATCCTCAAGTTTTAGAGAACGAATTTTACTCATTCTCACGACATCGGAACCCAAAACTCGCAGCTGTGCTCTAGCAAAGGCAGGACCCTCAACGAGAAGGGGCTCAGTGCTATCCGCCTCCTCCAAGCACGAAAGGCACACTGGGTCCTCAATGATTCCAATGGTAATCATATGCTGACCCCATGGGTTGTGTCCTGTAATAGTACCGACCATCAACCGAACGTCTTTCCTTCCAAGTTTTAGTAGAAAGTTTGACAGTTCTCTGGTCGGACTTGTCACAAAATACTTTCAGTTCTGCAACATTCTAGACCGGACCATCGCTCTTTATGTAATTTGCATACATAATCGCTGATGCAATTCATGATTTCTGCGGAACTGATTCCGATTATTGGTTCTGGCCCTTGTGGGAGAACCGCTGATCCACGGTTGGCCAATTCATCGGCGATTTCGTTTCCTTGAACACTGGAGTGTCCCGGAACCCATATAGGTACAAGCCTGTTTTGCCTGGCGACAGAATTAAGTTACTTCTTACATTCTTGAACAATCTTTGAAGTTGCCAAATCTCACTGACTCAGTGGTCAAACTATAGATATCGATTCGATAAATCTCATGCAGCTAAAAAACACACCCTATAGTAGCGAGCTGTAAACATTTTATATCAAATTTTTTAATTGAAAAAAAAAATTTTAATTAGTCTGTCCTTTTTTCGGTCGTTAAAGAAATTTTGCCAGAATTTGTTAAATATTTGCAAGAATTTGTTGTTTGTTTTGAGCCATCCTAATGTAGATATGTAAGCAGCAGAAGCTGCCGTTTCGCACTAAGCCATGCACAATGGCAATTGGCGGGATGACAGATGGCCGGCAGCAGCGGCTTCTTGCTGCCTCAAATTATTATTTATGCGACAACAACAACAAGAGCTATGCTACCGCACTTAATACAGCCACACATACACATACACACACACACGCACACGTACGCTTATGCATTCACTTTTTAGCGGCACAATAGTTTCATTATTCACGCGATTTTTTTTGTCATATGCACTTTTTATTGTTTTTATTGCATTGCTCAGTGCGCTTTTTTCACATAACTATATCACTGCCGTTTGTAGCGCGCTGCTTAGTTGTTGCTTTTAATTAATTCTCGGGAAACGCGCACCACACGGATGCCTTTTGAGCAACCCCCCACACTAACTAGGCTTAATTAATGAAGGCAGTCTGCAAACGGCTGCCGGTTAATTCGCTCCACTACACCAACACACGCACGCAAGTGAGCGCGCGAGCACGCACCCCAACTCCTCTTCACTCTCGCAAATAAAAACAGTGTTTGCAAAAACAACAAACTACAATAAAAAATAACGCATGTAATGCAATGTAATGAACGCGCCGCCCCAACACTAAAAACAAACGAACGAATGAACGAAGTGGCCGCAGCGGACAGAGGCGGTCCTCACTGGCTTTTGTTATTATTATTTCACTATTTATTTACTTGTTTTTTTTTTGCTCTTTTTTCTTTGCTGTATTTCTTTGGCTCAACTTGCACAACTAAATGCGCGCAAATGTTCAATCACGAACAGCGGCGCTCCGAACTCTGCAAGGCGGTATGAAACGCATTTTGGAAGCGCAAAAAATCGAAAAAAAAACATTTGGAATTTTCATTGCCAATTAAAGTACGAACAACACGGCGCGACTCCACTCGATACGATGGCCAAGCTAAATGGAAAAACGAAAAATTCTTGCAACCGCAAAACACAAACAAAATTCCGAAACGAGACAAGGAATTCACGACTACGGCTCACAGCGATAAAGCCAACAACGAAAACAGCAATAGTCGCAGCAAGCAGACGCAGTCACACAGCCATACAGCCAACAGTAAAAGCCATGACGTTAGTGTTGACAACACTATTGGAAATTCAGCTGTTCGATGTGTCGCGGCGAATGGCGGCGAATTGCATAGCAGCAGGCAGCAGCAGCAACAGCAACAGCAGCAGTGGTAGCTTAGTGGCCGCGCGGATACTAGCGCCCGATATGCCGCGCGTAAATTTTCTCTGACGTACTGTGATAGACAAACCAGGGCTAGGGAGAGGATCAGGTGCGGACTGGAGGTTAGAGAATGCACGGTAAATAACTAATAGACGCGACTGATATGAGGGGCATTGCTTGTAATGCCGCCTAGTGGTAGTGTTGCCATTTGGATTCAAATTTATCCAAAGTGGTGTCTTTTAGCAGGTACATGAAAGGTAAGGAAGGAAAAGATATCCCTTGAGGTATTTGAGAGAAAGATTCTCTGGAAGATTTTTGGACCTCTGCACGTTGGTGACGGCGAGTATCGCAGGCGATGGAGTAATAATGCTGTATGAGCTTTACGACAGACATAGACATAGTGCAGCGAATACAGATCCTGCGGCTGCGTTGGCTGGGTCATGTCATCCGAATGGTTGCAAACGCTCCGGCTCTGAAAGTGTTCGTGGTGGTAACAGAGGAAGAGGAAGGCCTGCTCTGTGTTAGAAAGATCAGGCGGAGAAAGGACTTGGTGTGTCACTTGTTGTCAAGATAAAAAACAGGACGTTTGTTAAACAGTCGAACTTATCGCATGAGGAATAATTGAAGAACTGTATGTATCGGTTCTCCCTCTCTTTTCCGCTTACAATAAAGAATCTTCAAAGTAATGGCAGCCCAGTTTAGAAAAAGAAAGTACCACGGCCGCCGTAGCCGAATGGATTGGTGCGTGACTACCATTCGCAATTCACAGAGAGAATGTAGGCTCGAATCTCGATAAGACCCTAAAATTAAGAAAAACATTTTTCTAATAGCGGTCGCCCCTCGGCAGGCAATGGCAAACCTCCGAGTGTATTTCTGCCATGAAAAAGCTCCTCATAAAAATATCTGCCGTTCGGAGTCGGCTTGAAACTGTAGGTCCCTCCATTTTGTGGAACAACATCGAGGCGCACGCCACAAATAGGAGGAGGAGCTCGGTCAAACGCCTAAAGAGGATGTACGCGCCAATTATATACATAAATATATAAGTATCACGAATGTAAAAAACAGAGAGAAAGCGGGCTCAAACCTGTCATGTCTTCTTATTTGTGGTGGGCGTCTTGAGGTTGTTACTCAAATAGAGCGACCTATAGCTTTTTCATGGCAGAAGTACACTCGGGGGCTTACCATTGACTGTCGTGGAGAAAAAACTTTTTCTATCATTTGATGTTTCTTGCCCGAAGTTCATCCAGGTACTTCCGAGTGGTAGTCACACACAAATCCATTTGGCTACGACGGACGGGCATGGACGGCATGCTTAAACAGTTGCTCCATCTCATTTCTTCGGCCCTTTTATTGTAAAAAATGTTGTCTAGTCTCTATCCCTACCATCTTCTCATGTTTTATGCCGTCTCAAATATGAACGAGACTTTATCAATAAAACGGTCCGCGGATGACATATGGCAAAAATAAATTTTTTGTTGGATGGTAGGACTGTTATAAGCTTACATGGCAAATTTCAGCGTGATATGTCACATAGTTTGTTGTCTGTGCTACTGTAAACAAGTCAAGCTCGATTGTGTTTTTCGAATTTAACGATGGAAATTCAAGTTGAACAAAGAATTTGTTTGAAATTTTGTTATTCCAACAAAATTTCGGCTTCAGACGCCTTAAAAATGTTGCAAACAACCTACGGGGACTCTGCTCTTTCGCGTGCACGTGTTTTTCAGTGGTACAAATCGTTCAAAGAGGGCCGTACATCGGTTGAAAACTTGCCTCATGAACGTCGTCCAGCAACATCAGTAAACGACGAAAACATCGGAAAAGTAAAGGAAATTGTGCTTGAAAATCGCCGTGTGACCGAAAGAGAGATAGCTAGTGAGCTGAGCATATCAAATGGATCCGTTCATACTATTACTCATGATGTCTTGGGCATGAGACGAGTGTCCGCGCGTCTTGTTCCAAAATTGTTGAATTTTCTTCAAAAAGAACAACGCAAAACTGTCGCTAAGGAAATGCTCGCCATGACTGATACGGACATCCGGCACATCATAACTGGTGACGAGACTTGGGTTTATGAGTATGACGTCGAAACAGCCCAACAATCATCGGAATGGCGCTCCCCGGAGGAGCCGAAACCCAAAAAACCACGCCACTAGGTTGTCCATTAAGTTTTGCCGTTCGATAAAAAAAACGCAATTTTATGGTTTGAAATGCACTTTATTATTCAGTATAGGCTCCTTAAACGTGAATACACTGGTTCCAATGAGATTCCAATTTATGAATTCCGTCCCTGAAGTGAGAATCTGGAAGGGCTGCAGCAAAACACCCTTCCACAGCTGTTACGACCTCAACATTTGAAGAAAAACGCTTTCCACGCATTCATTTTTTAAGTCTGGAAACAGATGAAAGTCGCTAAAGGCCTAATCTGGGGAATACGGTAGAAGCTCCAGCAATTCAAACTTTAATTCACGGATTTTAGGCATTGTCAAAATGCTTTTGTGACTCGGTGCATTTTCCTGATGAAAAAGAAATATTTTCTTTTGCAAACTCAGGGTCTTTTAACACGATTTTTTTCCTTCAGCTTGTCTAAAATGTTACCATAACATTCAGAATTTATTGTTTTACCAGTTTGGAAGTAATCCTTTCGTATACCAAAAATCTAATACTAACCCCTTCTTGTCCGGTTTCTGAGCACGAACTCGTTTCGGAGCCCAAGAACCAGGTTTACACCACTCTTTAGCCTCTTGTTTGGATTAAGAATCATGGTGATGTACCCAAGTCTCATCCATAATGATGAATCGACGCACAAAATCCTCTACTAGGGGTAATCTCCAATATCTGCTTGGTTACATAGTTTCCAGCCACAAAAAGTAGAATACCAGAGTTTTTTTTATCCAATTAACAGCCGAAGCCGAATGGGTTGGTGCGTGACTACCATTCGCAATTCACAGAGAGAACGTCGGTTCGAATCTCGGTGAAACACCAAAATTAAGAAAAAAAATTTTCTAATAGCGGTCGGCCCTCGGCAAACCTCCGAGTGTATTTCTGCCCTGAAAAAGCTCCTCATAAAAATATTTGCCGTTCGGAGTCGGCTTAAAACTGTAGGTCCCTCCATTTGTGGAACAACATCAAGACGCACACCACAAATAGGAGGAGGAGCTCGGCCAAACACCCAAAAAGGGTGTACGCGCCCATTATATATATATATATTCAATTAAAGTCTTGGCTCAAAAGGGAGAAAAAAATCCAGTATGTGGCAACATCGTTGCCTTCAACTTGTTGGCGGCGTGTTAACTGCCGCTGTCCACAAACTCCACCTTTCAGCGTCTCTTTAATTGCGTTTCTTGTTATTGTAGTTGAAGAATTTTTTTTTTTTTTTGTACTTGTTTTCCGTTTTTTTCTTCCAGCCACTTGGCTTTTGTTTTTCTCTGTCACATTCTTGGCGCACAACATCGCCGCACTGTATCGAACAAGCTTTTCGCGCGCAGCAAAGAATTTCTCAGATACACGTCGCTGGCTCTGCTGCTCAAATGCCCGAACCTATCAGTGGAGGCAAGTGAACGTATCGCTGCATTCACCGTTTGGAATTTCACGTTGTCGTGCACAAATGCGGCAATACACATGTGCACTCTCTTAAACACGCACGCACACGCACACACATGCACCAGTTGCCAGTTGCAACTTCTCCTTCTTTCAGCATTTCAGCGAAGTGAGAAGACAAAAAAATTCGCTTACTCGCTCGCTTGTTAGCTGGTTTGCTGTTGTGGCATCTGTGGAATGGCACAAAAGAATCCCAGCGATGCGGTCGATGCAGCAACCGCATGCAAGCAGCAACAATCGACATGTTGCAGTCGCAAACGGCAAACGGCAACGGCAGACGGCAGAGGCAGAGGCAACAGTTGCATGCAATTCAATCGAATCGTGGCTATGACTTGACTGGCGTATAGCCAGCAAACGAGCAGACGAGCAGACAAGCGTCAAGTGAAGGCAATGGACTGCTTGGCCAATGAATGGAATTGCTGTGCCCAACATTGCCATCTGAGCAGTTGGCTGGTGGTTGCCGCCATGTATGGCAACATCAACACATGCAGTGCGGCGCATCGACAGCGACATTCGACACTAAGTAGTTAGCCGATACCGAAACGTGCATGGAGTACTAAGAGGAGAACCAGTTCGATGCGGCAGCAAACGGCGGTGCATTCGCAATGAGGTTTTTTTCGCTTATTGCCGATTTTTTTTTTGTTTTGCCGCTATCCGCGTAAATTGTTGACTTATTGTAGATGAGAATAGGTAAAACAAAAGAAATACATGATCTCATTGAATTCATCAAACAAGAAGACGAAGAAGAAGTAGACTAGAGGGCAATGTCGGCAGGGTGCATCTGAAGGGGATACGTACTTAGATATATATATACATATATTTTCGTGTATGTAAGTATGTATTTGAGCGAACAGGGGTGCCATGAGTCAGCCTGCCGCGAACGGCAGTAAATAAGAACAAAAGAAAATTAATCAAAACTAAAACTCAAAAAAACGAAAAAAAAACGACGCACACGATTGGCTAATAGTAGCCATCAGTTGGCGATCGTGCGAATTTTATGGAGGGCAAAGGGCGTCACACTCTCATACTTACATACATACACACATACATCGATACGTATGGAACATGTCACTGGTTTTTCAATAGGGATGTCCCATCTCTTAGCTGTTATATCGATCATTTGTGTTACTCTATTTATTTATAGAAATTTTTTAAAAATTGCAAAACTAGGAATTTTTTTTGCTTAAAAGAAGTCCAAAAACCCTAAAAGATGCTAAAAGTTTCTGGATAATTCCATTTGAAATTCAGGTGCAGCTCCACTCAGTGCGTAACGCGTAACGTACCTGAAACTTCACGCACGTAAACACTTCTCGTAATATAGGGCGTTTTTTTTAGAGGTTAGGTTTTCAAGCTGGCACTACTTTTTTCGTAGATGGTCTTTTTGACAGCTGTCACTTGATTTATGCTCAGTTTGGTTTGCCATTTCATAATGAATAGACTTACACCTGAACAACGTTTGCAAATCGTGCAAATTTATTACGAAAATAATGGTTCGGTTCGCGCGACGCATCGAAGAAAATTTTGTTCAGCGATGAAGCTCACTTTTGGTTGAATGGGTATCATTTTAAAAACATAATGGCAAACCCTTATCTTTATAATAAAGCTAAATTCTTGGCCATACCATTAAATTATATACGTTTTATTTCATCTTGAAAACCTAACCTCTAAAAAAAACACCCTATATCATTTTTTAACACCACCCGGCCTCATATCTCGAACAAATCTTGACTTGAAAATTTAACTTATTTTTAAAAACTCAAAAAAAATTAACAAAAGTCATTTTTTTCGGCACATTATTCGTTTATTCGAAAGACCAAAAATTCCCATTATTAAATCGATTTTATTTATGGGAGTTTGTGCTAAGATAATCCTCCTCATTAGAGCCCTTTATGAGAACTCCGAACTGGCAGTGCTCCACAACGGCAGCATCAGCGACGCATTCACCACCAACTCAGGTGTAAGGCAAGGTTGTCCTCGGCCCCTTTCTCTTCCTAGACGACGTTATGAGCCAATTGACCCTACACAAAAGAAGCATTGTATGGAGTTTCACCAGACATCTTAAGGATCTGGACTTCGTCAACGACATCTGCCTCCTCTCTCACAAACTCACTGATATGCAAGCGAAGACGGGCACACTAGTCACGCTGGCACGCACTGACGGAATGGAGTTCAACATGGCCAAGACAAAGCCTATGAGAGTCTCAATAAATCAGGACCTATAATGGTTGATGGATGTCCAGTGGACTCTTCGCAAGCTTCTGCTACCTCGCCTGCACTATCACAACAAACGGCTGAGCAAATGAAGATGTCAACTGCAGGCTAAACAAAGCAAGAGCGGAGTTCGGGCGAATGCATATAGCATGGACGAGTTCGCAAATCTCCAGGCGCACCAAACTACGAATATTCGACTCATGCGTGAAGTCCGTATTGTTGTACGGAAGTGAAACACGGCTGGTCTCTAACACCATCACACAAAAGCTACAATCTTTCGCCAACAAATGCCTCCGCATTATCTGTAGAATATTCTGGCCAAACATCATCAGCAACGACGCGCTGTGGAGATCAACGAATGATGAAACCCATCCTATGAGCAAATCAACCGCAGAAAGAGGCAATGGATAGCTCACACGCTTGTAAAACCACCAGATAGCATCACGAGAATGGCACTGGACTGGAACCCGCAAGGGAGCAGAGGTCGCGGTCGGCAAAAGATCACTTGGAGAAGGTCGCTGCTGCGCGAGCTAGCAGATGCCGACATCACATGGGACGGCGCAAAAACAATGGCCCTGAGTCGTGTATGAATCTTGTCGACGTTCTATGCTCTCGAGAGAATTGAACCAGTAGGTAGGTAGTAAGCAGGGGAAATGGTTGAAGTACCACACTGGCACTCCTCAAGTAGCACTAAAGTGCCGTTTTGATACCATTATGAGACCTCCAACAGGCAGATATCTACAGCCAACCAGAGCTGTAGATATAATGAAGAAGATTGATTGGATTTAGGTTGGCGCACTGCCCCAGGCTGTCGAAGAAAGGAGCACCCAGTGACCAGCTGCCAAACCCGGACATTTACAGAGAAAATGCTCTACAGTCTCCTTCTTTGAAAGGTCCCCACTGCTTGTGCAATGGTAGCCTTAACTTTTCCGCGTGTGTGCCGATCGTCCAGTGACCGGTAAACACCGCTACGAGCTTGGAAATTGAATGGCAAGGAGTCCACAGAACTTTCTGAGTCCTTCGTACATCGTATTGGGGCCAAAGGGTTTTCGAAATAGCACATGAAGACATGGAGGTCCATCTTTTCTGCCCTCTCCTAAGAAATAATTTGTACAGTTCTCCTTTAACAACTGTCAAGGGGATGCCGATGACCGGGTAGGAGGTCTCCTGAAGCCAATTCAGTTGACCCTTCCTGGCAAGCTCATCAGCAATTTCATTTCCCTCTATGTTCCTATGTCCTGGAACCCGGATCAGAGAAATGTTACCTGCACACCCAAGAGATTTGATCTCCTCCTTTACAGGAGTTTACTAATTTTGTTCTGCACCATGGCGTCATCAGAGCCTTAATCGCGGCTTGACTATCGGAGAAAATGTTAATATCTCCCTCGCTCCCGCGTTCCTTAAGCATTTTGCATGCCTGCAAGATCGCAAAGACTTCTGCTTGATAAACACTAGCAGTGTTCGGCAGTTTAAAGGAGATAGATAAATTGACTGATTTAGAGAAAACCTCTACTCCGACTTCCGATTCCATCTTGGAACCGTCAGTGAAGGCAGAGGTGCAAGCTTCGGTGCAGATTTTCCCCTCGATCCAATCCTGCCTATTTTGAAAGATTGCTCTAGCACGACCATCAAACTCTAGTTTGTGGATAGAGAGATCTGTTCGAAGTTCGCCGAAATACGTTGTTACCTGCCCGAAAATGCTACCATGTCCTTTGAGAGCTTGTCTCCAGAGGCCAACCTCCAGTATTGAACAAGTATATAAACAAATAACGGTTTTATTCATGTGGCTATCTCTTTGGCTACGCAGTAGCGTATCCTGTTAACTCAGTTTTCCAAGACCATGACCGTTTCTGGATCAATCTCATTTTAGACCTGCTCGATATTCGCCTGAATTTTCAATGGATCGTCCGCATATCATCGATCCTTCACGGCAATCCAAACACAAACGGCGTCACATCGCAGCTACGAGGTGGCCAAATGACATCGCTAGACGGCTGATAACACGAATTAGTGCTCAAAAGATCGATTATGGCATGGGCTGTGTGTGGAATGGTACGCAGTCTTGTTGAAACTAAACACAATTCAAGTCCATATCTTTAATTTTCGGTCAGGAAAAATTGTTTGTTATGCCGCTGCTTCGCTCACGGTTGACCGAAATGTCGTTTACAGAAACATTGTCATAGAAAACTGGGTCAGTGGGGTCACCGCGTCAAAATGTTCACCAAATTGCCAGTTTCTGAGGATACCATACATTGCTGAGGATGCGGCAGTTCGAATCTCCGTGCAAGAAACACCAAAATGATAGGAAAAGTTTTTCCTAATAGCGGTCGCCTCTTAGCAGGTACTGGAAAACCTCCGACTGTATTTCTACCATTTGCCATTATGAGGAACTTTTTCATTGCAGAAATAAACTCGGAGGTTTACCATTGCCTGCCGAGGGGCGTCCGCTGTTAGAAACTTTTTTATTATATCTCATGAACGGAGATTCGAATCTATCCACTCGCGAATGGTAATCATGCACCAACCCCTTCGGGTACGGGCTGCGATATATTTCACGGAACAATAGATCCTTCACTAATTCAAGGTGCAATTTTCTATCTTAGCGTTTGTTGCATCGCATTCGTCGAATTCGCCCTGAATACCGCGAAGGAGGAAGCTGGGGCTTTTTGCATGATAATGCAATCGATCCACTCTTGTGACTGATTTTTTTTACTAGAAATTGCATTCTAATCGTCAATCCAACACCGTATTCACCTGATCTGGCTCCCTGTGACTTCTGCCTATTCGGAAAATTACATTTGGCCATGAAAGGAAAACGGTTTGCGTCCGTAGAGGCCATCCCAAAGGCTGTGTACCGACATCCTGAAGGGCATTCCGTATTCCGGTCAATGAGCTTGAAACACTCTTTCGAAAAGCTTTTAGATCGCCTAAAATGGTGTATCGAGGCCAGGGGGGACTATTTTGAATAAATAACCTCGAAGTTATCAGAACAAAGCTCCTGTGGTTTCTATTTTAACTCAGTCTTGTTTATTTTGGGCTTCCAAGATCACAACTTTTAAAGAATACTCACCGAAGTCAGTTAACTGGCAAACAATGCCTATAAAAAGGGTCGTGCGAATTTGAGAAGCGGAAATTGGGAAGAAGCAGTGAACAATAGTTATAGACAGGCGGAAAGGCTTGTATGCTTGTTGCTGCAGGAATTCTATTGAAGATGAAACACTACTTTTGAAATAGGGTCCATCTACTTATAGAAGGTTGCAATAAACCTGATAACGCAAATGACTTTGAGATGAAAGATTTGGGTACTTGTTTCTGCAGAGGCCGAATTTGTTGAAAAATAATCACTACTGCTGACCACCTATCCAAAGAAGGTTGCCATAAATCTGGTAACGCAAAGGGCAAAAAAACGACTATGAGATGATTTTCTTCGTCAGCCATAACCTACAAGTAAAATACCCCTACATATATAAGATATATGTATAAGATTACCCATACATACATACATATGTGCATGTGTATGTATGAAAAACTCGCAGATTAATCTTTTGCTACAAAAATTCAAGATATTTCCTTATATTCATTTGAAAGTCTCCTTCTTCTCATACCCAAACGCACACGCAATTCCTAAACAAAACAACAAATTCAATCCGATCGCAATACCAACTACAGACCCCTCCAATTTGCGAATACGCAAGAAGCATAAAAGAGAGCACTGGAATTTCGAAACGAAAACGCACAACAATTTAGAGAATTTCAACACAGAAATCAAGAAGGGGAACAATTTGCAAAATCCAAACAAAACCCCAACAAAAATATGTGCAGATTACGAAAGAACAACATTGCAAAAACAAAAAAACACAAAAACACAGAAAGAACAAACAAAATGCAGTCAGTGCCTTAGCAGAGGTCAACGAAGCGCGGGGACAACAACAACAACGCACAACATATCGTCTCAATGGCGGCATTTTGGGGCCGCAACAAAGTTATCGCAAACCATGTGGACGCGTACATAACAGTCACCGCCGTAGCAGACGCGGCAGCATCAATGGATTTGGCCTGGCCGCTAAGTACAAGGAACGATCAGCAAAATACCAAATACATACATACTTTATTATATACCATTTCCACACGACATACATACGCACATACACACGTAATAACAGATGATGCGACTGGATCGCTGGAGTTCCACAGATGATTCGAATAATTTAATTGGAAGCCGAGATCGAAAGAAAAGAAAGATCGGCAAAGCAAGAACAAAATAAGACCGACTTATCAGCATTCTGCAAAGATGACGCGCATGCAGACAGATTGTACGTATCTATGTATGTATGTATGTATGTATTATGTATTAGGTACGTATATTCTATTTAACTAGTGCCTATGGGCGAGTGTGTGTAGCGAGTAAAAGAAAAAATATTGGCAGTTCAGTGAAAATAATAAAAACTTGTATTGTAGTGCTGGTGCGATGTAGAGCGTGACCGGACAGGAAGAATGGGGTATTGACAGATATACACAGTGTGTGCGACACACACACACACGGACACACAGCCATAAATGATGTTTGTCACACTGCAGGATACACTTTCGAAAATAGTGACATCACCTTGGACCATTCCATCTCTACGAATGGTGACGCGACTATGAATTGAAAACCATTACGATTGCGGACACAAAAATGAATCGGGATATGAATACGAATATGAATGTAAATTTATGAATACGAATGTCGAATACGAATATGAATTTAAATGTGATTACAGGGTCCGACACTCGAAGTGTAACCAGTTAAAAAGATCATACGTTTAGTTTGGAGAATTACTTTTATTCAATTCAAAGTAAAAAATGTGTGAAAATAATACCAAATTAAGAATTAATTTACTTTTGCTCGATATGACCACACTTTTGCCTTGTCTATGGCCTTGAGGCAGTCCAGAAACGGAGCGCAAGCTGCCCGAATGTGGCGTGCAGGTTTTTCGCCCTCTCGCGGACACTGGCTTTTTCAGCGCCTCGAGACTGGTGAATCTTTTAGTTTGGACCTTGCACTCCGAAATGGCCCAAAGAGAATAATCCAACGGATTCGCGTCTGGGGAATTTGAGAGCCATTGTGTGGTCGTTATGAAGTTTGGAACGTTGTTTTTTAGCCATTCTTAGTTTACGCGAGCTTTGTTAGACGTTGCTGAGTCCTGTTGCAACGTCCATGGTTTGCCACCGAAATGTTTGTCTGCCCACGGCTTCAGAGCAACCTCCAGAATACTTTCCCGATAATATTTCGCATTTACCTTGACGCCAGACTCAATAAAAAAGGATTGAGAGCGCCCATCCGAAATGTTTGTCTGCCTGTTTGTTATTCTCGTAGACTTAAAATTGAGAAATATGTGCGTATCTCTAATGCCTGCAGTGTTTTTCAGGCGGAAGTACTAGCAATTGGGGAAGATTGTAGGTTAAGAGCAATATCGCAATTCTTTCGGATAGCCAAGCTTCAATCCAGGCACGGGATTTGGATACAACAACCTCTAAACTGGTGGAACAAAGTAGGAATATCCTTACCACCTTGAGTGAAAATCATAATTTTACCTTAATATGGGTCCCGGGACATCGAGACATTGAAGGTAACGAAAAAGCAGATGAACTGAAAGCTAGAGGGGAATCTGCCATGAATAACGCTCTTGCACAATCCGTACTCCCATCACTGGATGCAGTCAAGAATACAATTTCCTCAAAATACCTTCGAACTGCGGATTGTAGATGGAGACACCAGGCGACATGATGGCCCACCTATAACCTCAAGCAAACATTAACTTTCATAAACATGAAACGACGTTACGCCTGGAGACTAACGGCAGCCATAACCGGCTTTTGGTCTGTCGGACAAGAAGCAGCCAAAATGGGCAGCCCTCACAACACATACGGTCACAGTTCCAACACATACTGCCACAGTGCCCTATTCTATGGAATGACAGAATGTTAACTCTGGGCAAACCGCTGTTCGAGAGTCTCGAACAACTGTGTGGCTTAGATTTCAACAACCTGATAAGATTCCTGAACCACACAGACTGGATAGAGTCGTTGTTAACCAGGATGTGGCAACAAAATGGTGCGGAAGCGCTAGTTGGATGCTGGACGAATCAACACTTAAACCAACCAACCACCAACTACTGGAGTGCTAGTTCTCTAGTAACGTAGAGCCGACTGTCGTTGGAACGAGAACTACATATGTAGGTACGGTGCCATGTAGCGATAATTTCAGATACGTATTTAACCTATTACTAAAATGCACACATGATGTTGTGATGCTCGTTGTTGTTCTTACTGGTTCAAAAGGCTCTTCAGTGCCTACTGTAGGAAGGTAGGTAGTTAGGTGAGATGGTTGAAGTACCACTCCCAAAGTATCCCTAAAACTCCGTTTTGATACGATTTTGAGACCTCCAGTAAGCGGATATTTACAGCCAACCAGAGCTTTTGATGTAATGGAGAAGATTAATGGGCTTCAGGTTGGCGCACAGCCTCAGACTATCGAAGAAACGAGCACCCAGTGCGACCTTAGTCGTCTAGCTGCCAAACCCGGACATTTACAGAGAAGACTCTCTACAGTCTCCTTCTCTGAAAGGTCCCCACAACTTCTGCAATGGGGTTTAATTAGTGCACCTAGCTTTCCTGCGCGTGTGTCGATCGTCCAATGATCGGTAAACGCAGCTACGAGTTTGAAAATTTAATGGCGTGGAGTCGCGAGGACTTTCTGAGTCCCCCGTCTATTGTAGGGTTTTCGAAATAGCACATGAAGAAATGGCGCTCCATCTTTTCTGCGGTTTCCTGAGAAATAAGTTGTGCGTAGTCGATGTTTTCTCAGCAAAAGTGACATCGCTTTTTTATAAAGGGTTTTCCAATAAGAGGTGTTATTGGAGGTCTTTTTCCGTAAAAGATCAATGGTTTCGTTGCTTGTGTGGCACGTAGCGCCGTCTTGTTGAAAATAAAAGTTGTCCAGATCAATACTATCCAATTCCGGTCATAAAATCGTTAATCATCTCTCATTTTCGAAAAACTAAGGTCCAATGACTCCGCCGGACCATAAACCGCACCAAACAGTTACACGTTGAGGATAGAGTGGCTTTTCAACAATAACTCTGGGATTTTCTGAGCCCCAGATCCGACAATTTTGTATGTTGACGAAGCCACCGAGGTGGAAATGGGCCTCATTACTCAAGACACGACGATGTTGAAGATCGGCCGGATTGAGTTCTTGTGTTAACTGGATTTTATAAGCTTTAAGACCGAAATCTTTATGCAAAATACGGTATAATGACGTTTGTGGAATGCCTAATTCTAAAGCACGACGAGGAATGGACAAACTTGGGTTTTCTTCAACTCTTTCGGCTACAACAGCAATATTTTCGGCTGTTCTTGAGCGGCATGCTTGGGTTTTATTCTTCATATCACTAACTAACCAACAGCTCGAATGTTTTCACTAATTTCTGTATTGCGGTACGACAAGGACCTTCACGATGACCCAAAAATGTTCGAGTTTTACGAACTGTTTCTGCCAAATTTTCACCATATTTATAGTGAATTTTAATAATTTCAATGCGTTGTTTAAGCGCTGTATCGTTCCATTTTTATTAATGGCGTAGTTTCTATTTGTCAAATATCAAAAAATGACAGCTTCAAAAGTGACATCTACCGAAATAGCTGGGTTATTAAAAATAACACCTGTTATTGGAAAACCCTTTACATATTTCTCCGAAATTCAACCCATAAAATTTTATAGAAATTCTAACAGAAATTTTCATCAGGTAGTATTTTCAGCTAACAAGTGGATTTTCAAGGCCTCACCGCATATAGAGACGGAAAGTGCAGTATAACGATAAATTAGTCAGGAGCTTTCGTCAGCACCTTTCGTACAACTTCCAACATTTACCCTCAAATTTCAACCATAAATTTACAATTTATTTTTCTCTTCCTCCAAATTTCTCGTTGACGCAGAACATTTTTATCAAATATAAAATCTATGTTCTGTTGGTCACTAGCTCAATCTTCACTTAGGAGTCTCTAAGTAGAATTGTACCAGCAAGCAAAGCGGCATTTGGAGAGATGTACAGCTCATGACATCAACGTCAAAATTGTTCTAATGACTTTTCAATATATTGTTTATAAGCTATCAAAAGCATTTGCGTCTCAGTTTTGTTGAATTTTTTTTTTTCTGTGATGGAATTCAATAGTGTGATTGCGTTATATTTGGCGGGAAAATCACAACCAGCCATTGTTCGTGAGCTCAGTCACCTCAAAGTGAATGAAATGTTTGTGTATCGCACTATAAAACCTTACAATGACCAAAAAAAACCGCAACAACGCCAGAAATAGTTCGGAAAGTGAAGGCTCAACTTGAAGGAAATCCACGTCGAAGTGGAAGAAAAATAGCCAAAGAACTGAAAATATCGCAAGACAACATTCGACGCATATTGAAAAATGAGTTCAAGGTCAAGGCTTACAAGTTCCAAAAAGCTCACGATCTTTCACCCCAGCAAAAAAAAAGTTCGGTGCGAAAGAGCAAAGGAGGTGTTGCGCTTGCATGAACGTGGCGAATTGTGTTTTCTGATGAAAAAAATTTCCCAATTGACCAGTTCATAAACACTCAAAACGATCGTGTTTACTTGACCGAACGCTCATACGAGAATTTGAGCCTACGTATGGCCACTCGAAGCAATTTCCCATCGCAAGTAATGGTTTGGGCTGCAGTGACCACTGATGCACGCTCTCCAATCCTTTTAATCAAGCCTGGTGTCAAAGTGAATGCGACTTATTATCGGGAAAATGTTTTAGAAGCTGCTTTAGAGCCGTGAACACGCAAACATTTCGGTCGTAGACCATGGACGTTCCAACAGGACTCGGCACTGTCTCATAAAGCTCGTGTGAACCAAGAATGGTTAAAAAATCATGTTCCACACTTCATTTCGTCCACACAATGGCTTTCGAATTCGCCAGACGCAAATCCGATGGACTATTCCATATGGTCCATTTTAGAGAGCAAGGTGAGGGCTAAAAAATATGCCAGTATGGATGCGCTGAAAAAAGCGAGTATACAAGAATGGGCCAAAATACCTCAAGATCACATTCGTGCAGCATGCAACTCATTCTTTGACCGTTTGAAAGCTATAGACAAGGCAAAAGGTGGTCATATCGAGCTGAAGTGAATATATCTTACAAGTGTAATCATTTTTGAACAATTTTGTCTTTAAAATCAATGAAAACTAATTTCACACAAAAAAGTTATGATGTTTTGAAGAGGTCACACTTCATATCGTTCACCCTGTATTTATATTTTCTTTGATATATTGTGCATTCAACAAGTGATTTTAATCGCGGATAGAAGCACGTGTTGTTAAAAACTAAAATGGAATCGTCGAACGCGTATAAGAGGCATATTTTGTATTTTTTTTATAAAAGTTTATGAAAGTGGTAAAATGCAACAACTGGTGCTGCAGAAGTGTGAGTGTAAGGAATGCGCAAAAATGATTTTCGAAATTCCGAAGTTGTAACTGCGACGTGGAAGATGCCCCGCGCGGGTCGTCCTGAAGCCTTTAACTCCGACGTCTTGCTCGAACTCGTGGAAACTGAGCCAAATTTGACAGTCGATATGATCGTTCAGAGGTTAAAATCATCGCATCGAACAGTTCACAGGTTCCTGGTTCAGTTGGGAAAGGTTTCAAAGCAGGGAAAATGGGTGCCGCATAGACTTTCCGTCGCCAACCTTCAGCAGAGAGTGAATGTGTGTTCTCACCGGCTGCAACGGCTTGAAAATGAAAGTTTTTTGAACCGTATCGTTACTGGTGATGAAAAATGGGTCCTTCACAATAATCCTGTTCGCAAACGCAAATAGTTGGATAATGATGAAACACCAGAACCGACCCCTAGAGATGGACTCCACCCCAAGAAGATTCTCCTGTCTATTTGGTGGGATATGGCCGGTATTGTTTATTATGAACTTCTGGAACCAAACCAGACGATAACTGCTGATTATTATTCCAACAGCTATCAAACCTGAATGAGGCACTCAACAAAAGTGCCGTCCGTCTTTAGTGTATAGACGCAGAGTTTTGTTTCACCACGACAACGCAAGACCATTACATTAGGCAAGCTGAACGAGCTCGGATGGGAGCTAATGCCGCATCCACCATACTTTCCGGATATTGCTCCTTGTGATTATCACCTTTTCCGTGGAATTCAATCCCATATGAGCGACAAGAACTACTACTCAAAAGAAGCTATAAAAAGGGATATCGAGGTATATTTTGGCTCCAAGGACAAACAATTTTTTCAGCAGGGAATTAACAATT
>JAYXIM010047154.1:0-79148 GCA_037575425.1 Anastrepha fraterculus | reverse complement strand
CAGACTTCCTTCAACGAAAATAAGATATCGCGAATCAATGTATTGTAATTAACCGTTAAGTGCGCGCTATATTATTCTATATATAATTTAATAAATAATATACAAGTAATTGGAATACAAGAGTTATATAATGATTACTTATTCTATGCATGTATGCGTTACAAATACTCACATACGCAAATATTTGAGTAACAAACGGCGTCTTATTTGAGGAACAAAATTTTATTTGCAACCTAAATTTAAGGAAAAAGATTTATTTGCTTGAATATCTGCATTTGTTTTATTTAATTCTTTTTTTTTTATTTTTTTTAACTTCATATAACAGTTTTTCAAAATTCATACGAACTGAAACTTTTTACGTGCGATTTCTATTTGCGTTTGCTGCATTCATTTTGTTCGCAATTTTCTTTTATTCTTCGTAAAAGAAATTTTTTATTTATGCTTCAATACTTTTTTTTACTATTTTCACTCATTTATTAATAATTTTTTAATTGATTTGACTCTACGGCAAAATTTATTTGCTAAGTATTTTTTTTTTTTTTTTTTTTTTTGTTTGTTTTTGTAACAGCATTAATGCCCTTAACTGAGTATCTCGTTTGGAATACAGAATAATATATTCGTTAACTAGTATTCCCTTTTTTATTTTATGTATTTCACTTTTTGGTTTAAAGTCCTTTCGAGTTCTGTTTAGTACTTTTTTCTTGTGTCAGTTTATAATACAAGTTCTGGCTGGTCTACGAAAAACAGTACAACATTAGGGCGGTTCACAATTCAACGCAAATAAGTTGGCGTCACAGCAGTTTTATATTGTAATGGCAATTATATATAAGTACAGTGAGTCAAAAAAGTTTTGGCATAGCGATTTTTTTTACAATTTTCCAATGCTTTTCATGCGACATTTTTTGCTCTACTTTTGTAAGAAAATATAGGTTTTAGGTTTATTAAAAGCATTGTAAGTCGAAGTTTCAAATATTTTCCAATATTCAAAAAAACACCCCAAGCAACTTTCATCGGAATTTCTAACTTTTTATTCAAAACCATAATAATAATTGTTTTTATAAGCAATTTCATAGTTGTACTAAAAACAAAAAACCAAATTCATTCATTAAAAATAAATTAATGAAATTGAAAAGATGACTGAAAAATCAAATAAACGAGCAAAAACACAAAAATAAAATAAAAATAATTCATTTTTGAATGACAAAATGAATGAAACAAAAATTAATGAACAAAAAAAAGCAAAAAAACGCGTTCATTTTTTCTTAACAAAAAACATTCATTAATTTTTTTTTTCAATCATTAAATTAATTAAAATTAATGAAATTGAGAAAATTAATGAAAAAAATTAATGAGCAAAACAAAAAAAAATTCATTTATTTTTGAAAGATGAAATTAATGAGCAAAAACAAGCAAAAAAAATCTTTCCTCTTTTTTTTAATGTAAATAAAAATATTAATTTTTATTTTTTAATCAGAAAAAAAGTAATGAGCAATAATAAGCAAAACAAAAAACTAAAATATTCATTAACTTTTATTGAAAAAAAAAAATGCATCAATTTTTTTTTCTCAATATTTTTTTTTTCATTCAGTATGCTCTAAAATTAATTAATGAAATTGAAAAAATTAATTAAACAAAAAATTAATACGCAAAAAAGAATTCATTCATTCAGTTTGGATTGATAAAATGAATGAAACAAAAATTAATGGGCAACACTAAAAAACAAAAACCAGTTGATTCATTTTTTTTTCTTTAAAAAAAAAATCGTTCATTTTTTTTTAAATCATTAAATTAATCATATTGGAAAAAAAATTAATGAGCAAACGAAAAAAGCTATTCATTCATTTTTAAATGACAAAATTAATGAAAAAAAATGAATGCGAAAAGCACAAAAACAAAACACAATCTTTCGTTTGTTTTTTTTTTTGCTCATTGATTTTTTTGTTTTCATGCAGTAAATTCATTAAAATTGAATGAGCAAAAAAAAAACAAAAAAAAACATTAATTTTTGAACGACAAAATGAATAAAAAAAAAGCAAAACAAAAAACCAAAAAAGTTCATTCATTTTTTTTAATTTTTTCAATTAATTTCTTGTTTTTTTTTTTTGTTTTGCATCAATCATTTGTTTTTTCATTAATTTTTTGCAGTTTCATTAATTTTAATGAATTTACTGAATGAAAAACAAAACATCAATGGGCAGAAAAAACAAAAAAATTAATGAACGTGTTTTGTTTTTTTTTTCAAAATGTTTGTTTAATGAATTGTTTTCTGTTAAAAAAACAAAAACAAATTCATTCATTTTTTTCATTATTTTCAATTAATTTTTTTGACAAAATTTTTTGTTTGTTTTTGTAAACAAATTCATAGCTAAAATTCATCAAGTCACAACGCATCAGATGACCGACCGACCAATGGCCCTGGCCGACCAAAAACAACTTGGCTCAATAACGACACCGAGTACCTAAAAATTAGGCGTCAAAAACCTTTAAATCTCCAGCGCTGGATCCTGTTGAATGGAGGAAGATTGCTGAGGCAGCTAAAGTCCAGCCCAGGCTGTAACTCTAATATATGATGAAGGGATGCATTCCATAGCTGATTGATATAGAGGTATATGTAAGTATATTCGCAACCTCTCAACAGCTTCAAACTTGCACTTTTTGCACTAAACTTAAATGAGTAACAAAAGTATATTTAAAAAAAAATATTTAGACCCAAGTAAAAAGTTCAAATTCAAAAAATTTCTGACTTTTTACTCAGAATTTTTTTTTTTTTATTTCGAAATTCCATTTTAATAGTTTTTCTGCTGACGGTCTCCGCATTGCCTTTCTTCCCTAAGACCCTAAGAAAAAGACCCTAACCAAAAAAAAATTAAAAAAAAAACAGAAAATTTTCAACACCTTCCCTAAACTTAAATGAGCAATAAAATTGCACTCAAAAATATTTTTAGTCCCGCGTAAAAAGTTCGAAATTTTGTAGAAAATTTAATGAATTTTTTATTTTTTTGCTGCATAAGATTTGATCCTTTAGAATATATTGCTTTTGTTGTAATATGAGCCATATTTTTATGCAAAATTAACGAAAACATATTTGCATGAAAATATTGTAAAAAACCCCACTGTGTGAAAACTTTTTTTCCGCACTGTATGCCATATACGCGCACATACAGTAGTGGTTTTGTAATGGTAACGCGCAAATGCTATAAACAGCCCTAATGTTGATTTTCCTATTTCCTATTGTATAATTATTTTTATTATTAGTGAAAGAAAACTAATTTTAACTTCCATAAAACAGAATTTTGGATTATCAAGCAATGGTGTTGGGTTTTCAAAACCAAAAAAACATTTTTTAAATACCAAAAAAACAGTTTTTAAATACGAAAAAACATTTCTAATTAGCAAAAACACATTTTTTAAATACCAAAAAACAGTTTTTAAATAATAAAAAAAAATTTTTAAATACCAAATTTAAGCAAATAATTTCTCGACTTAAAATAAACATACAACAGAAATCTTTAAATCACTTTTTATCAATACTTTTAGCTTTTTTAATTTCTTAAACTGTTTGTAATAAATTACAGTATCTAGCCATCGTATTGTGGGCGATACCGAATAGTAATTTATTTCTGCTTGCCCTCAAATCAAACCGAAAGAAGTCCACTTTGGGTGTGTCGGTCAACAAAGTCAGGACGATAGTTTTTTTGGAATGCGCTCAAGGCAAAAGGGTAAAACGACCACAGAGCAACAACTCCTCAACTGTTGAATCGACTCGAGGACAATTTTAAGCAAAAACGAAGGCAGTTGTGGAGGAAAAAGTTCTCTTCAGTAAGTTACAGTAAGTAACACGCCATCGTAGGAGCCCGCAGTCATAAAAATGCATTAATCAGGTTTCGAGCTGTTGCCTCATCCAGATCCGTGTTTCAGATGCAGCCCCATGCGACAACTTTCTGTTTCGAAATAGGAAGAAATGACGCGGCAGTAAGAGATTTGAGTTAAATGAAGCGGTGATTCATGAAACAAATGTCTGCTTTGAGCTGCGTGGAAAATCGGATTATTTAGAGGACATCAAAAAAAATTTGAGAAACGTTGGATGAAGTGTAAAGTGTAAAGCTAAATGGAGACTACTTCGAAAAGTATTTTTTTTTTTGTCGAAGAGGCTGTTCCTTATCTTAATTTTAAGGAACTTGAGAACTTTCGTATGCTGAAGCTTTCGTGTTGTTAACAGCCATATTAGGGCGCTGGGAGTTTCAAGCAAAGCAACTGCGAACTGAATAAGTCACGTAAAGTCAAGGGTAATCAGTTTGAAGGCACTTTTTCCAAACTTTTTCAAACAAAAATCAAATTTCGATTTCTAATTAAGCGCTCAAAAACGACAGTCATAAATCGACTTACTTAAGGTGCAAATTTTCACCACAAAAAATTAAATAAAAATTTCATTTAATAAAAATTAAAAATAATTTAAAGTACCAAGTATATACCTATGAAATGAGACTTTCTGCTATTAGTCCATAGATGTTGCTAGGAGTATTTTTAAGCCTTCCCAAATGTCTTGTTTTTTTTCGTCTGTCATCTGTCAACAATATTCGGTTCATTGTTTGTTACACTTCCATACAACAATGCATTTTTGTCGCTCTTAAAAATGTCGAATTTCGTGCCTTTAAACTACGATTTGAGGACATCGTTGATTTGGTTCGTGATTATCAATTAAAGAAAAACGCTACTCAAGCTCATCAAACGCCTATAGAAGCTTATGGTGGGCATGCTCTAAGTAGGGCACAGTGCTTCAGGTGGTTTGAAAAATTCCCAAGTGGTGATTTTAGCGTGGAGAACGAGGACCGTGGCCGGCCACCGAAAAAGTTTGAGGACGCCGAATTGCAAGCATTGTTGGATGGAAATGTTGGTCAAACTCAAGAAATGATGGCAGAGCAGTTGGGAGTGACCCAAAAACCATTTACAAACGTTTGAAAGACATGGGCATGATTTTAAAGGCTGGAAGATGGGTGCCGCATGAACTGACTGAAAGGCAGCAAGAGAACCGAAAAACCACTTGTGAAATGCTGCTCTCCCGGTTCAAAAGGAAGTCTTTTTTGCATCGAATCGTTACGGGTGATGAAAAATGGGTGTATTTCTCCAATCCCAAGCGTAAACGAATCGTATGGTCCACCCGGCCACAAGCCAAAAACAACGGCCAAACCAAATCGCTTCGGCCGCAAGGCAATGCTGTGTGTTTTCTGGGATCAGCGTGGTATGATTACGGTACGAGCTATTAAAACCAGGTGAAACAGTTGACGGTGCACGCTACCAACGACAATTGGTCGATTTGAACAGCGCTATACACCGAAAACGCCCAGAATATGCCGATCGGCGTCACAAAGTAATTTTTCTTGATGACAATGCACCGCCACATCGAACAAGAGCGACCCGGGAATTGGTGGAGACGTACGATTGGGAACCGCTGGTGCTTGCGGCTTACTCACCAGACTTGCGCCTTCCGTTTATCATTTGTTTGCATCGATGGGCCACGCACTTTCCGAGCAGCGCTTCAATTCTCACGAAGAAGCCAAAAGATGGCTCGATGATTGGTTTGCGGTCAAAGACGGTCAATGTTTTTGGCGCGGCATCCACAAATTGCCTGAGAGATGGGAAAAATGTGTTGCTAGCGATGGCTTTTATTGTGAAGATTAAATTTGCAAACCATTTTTTGTCAATAAACGTTTGAAATTGAAAAAAAAGTCTCATTTCATAGGTATATACCGACATTGGATGAATGAAAGAAAATACAAGGAAAAGAAATTACAAGAATAAAATTCTAGAAAACAAAAGTATTCATAAACATTTACTTTTGGTAACTAAATATTTCTAAAATTTCGCCAAAATGTGCTAAACTGCTGCGGCATTACGTTTTCTACTTAATTTGTGTTAATACATTTTTTCCTGATTTCTTTAACTACAAATTTTCTCTTGCTACGTACCCCTATTGTCTATTACTTTTTTTCGCTTTTTTCGTTTGCAGACCTTGTACGATATGTTAATTATTAAATTTATATATATATATTTTTTTTTTGGTTTTTGCAATTTTACATTTTCCATTTTTATTTAAATTTCGATTTTCATGTACTGTAATTTTAGTGTATCAGATTTGTTTAACCTTTTTTATGTAGCTTAGTTCTTTAAATATTTATTTGTTTACTTTTCTTCTCTAATTTTAATTGTAACTATTTTGAGTTGCTAGAAAGTTGTACTGCAAATATACTAATAGTTTAGTTAAATAAAAAAAATGAGGCTGCCACACAGCAAGTAGAAACGTTGTTTTAGTAGTTAGTTAAAATTAGAACAAAAATTTCTATTATTGTAGCAAAAAGTTGTAAAAGTGGTTTGAGTTATTACAAACTTGTTTAAATTGATTTTTGAATTACGAGCATCATTTGAGATAGTTAGAAAAAAATTATATTATTAACCTGAAGAAATGCATATCTACACAAAAACTTGCTCAAGCGATAATTCTAGACTGTATGAGTGTGTATGTACATTTGTATGAGTGTATATATTATTTAAAGTTTGTATTTGTAATTTGCCTTGTGATAAACGATTTTTTTTCAATTTTATTACAATTACAATATTTTTCTAAACAAAATTAATCTACTAAAGTGTGAGTAATTTGTATGACTGTGAGAAGACTACAGCACTCAGAGACTGCCTTCGAGCAGGTGGCTGGCTATGCAACTTAAGGGGTACCTATTTGATTGTTGCTCTCGTGAAATTCTCCTATCAGTGAAAGGGTCAGCAAGGAACTCACTTAAGGAGTAGGAATGTAATTATTATTATGTATGTATGCATGTTAGGTTGTGAAATTAGACTAATGTGCAGTTTCACCACCACTTCACTAGGAGCAGGCATTTGGTAGAAAGGCATTTGCTCTTATCAGCGATTTTGAGCCTGAAATTTTTTACTTTTCACCTCAATTAAGGAGGTCATTTACTCTGATCAGCGATTTTGAGCCTGAAATTTTTTGCTTTTCTCCTTGGTTAAGGGGGTCATTTGCTCTGATCAGCGATTTTGAGCCTGAAATTTTTTGCTTTTCCCCTTAATTAAGGGGGTCATTTGCTCAGATCAGCGACTTTGAGCCTGAAATTTGTTGCTTTTCTCCTTGGTTAAGGGGGTCATTTGCTCTGATCAGCGACTTTGAGCCTGAAATTTTTTACTTTTCACCTTAATTAAGCCAAACCGAAGACTAGCTTAATTTCAAAATGTTAATGCCAGTGAACTCCCAACATTCATAGAAATTAAGCGAAGGCTGACATTGTCAATAATAATGAGACGCTACAGTGACGAGCATAACTGAGTGCACGATAATTTTTTTTAAATATTTACAATGTTTTTGCGACTAAGATTTTTTGTTGTTATATTTTTTTTTTTTTTGGAACATTGTTCATTCTGTAGCCAAAATCATATAAATCACACTTACAAATTTTATAGAAATTTTTTAAAAATTTAACAAATTTTCAGCTGAATTTTAAACTTTTTAATCTGAATCTTTGGAAAAATTTCACTTTATTTCATTTAAAAATTAATTTGTGGAGGAAGAAAATGTGCAAGACAAAAAAAATACCGGTTTTATACATTGCATTTATTATGGACAAAAAACACGATACAGGAGCTTAGGCTTTTGAGAGGAAAGGCTTTTGCAAAAGCCCGCCGTGGAGGTCATCATCATCGTTTGACGCTATAGCTCCTTGTGAGCCTTAGCCTGCCAGGCGATGTTTCTCCATTCTTCTCATTCACAAGCAGGCTTCTCAGTCTTCCCAGTAACTGACTCCCATTTTTAGAATGTTTTCTGCTACTTCATCTTCCACTAAAATCGCAAGAACTGTCACCAAAAAAAAAACATTTAAAAATTAATGTGTTAATTTAGCCACCTAAAACTTGGACTTATTTTATTAAAATTTCGTGGAACCTATTACTGCGTAGGCGAAAATTTTCTAAAAATTCAGATGAAAATTTGATACATTTTTCTAAACTTTGTATAAATTTTGAGTAGCGTCGTCGATTATAACGGGCCCAAAGAGTCATCGAAATCCGTCGGGTCCGTCCAATATGGGCAACCCTGTATAAGTACCTATGTGACTTTGGTTAAAGAATTGACAGTTTTAAGAACAAAAAATAACAAAAAAAATGTTTGCTTGAAAACAAGATAAATATAATATAAAAAAAATAATCATCATTCAAGCAGTGGAGAGTAGCACTGTACACCCTTACAGACCTGACTCACAACTACTCTCCACAATTCCCCTCAAGCTTATGCAACAACTAAATAGTTGAGTTGCACTGTACTGAGCTCTTCTCTGAGCCAAGCGAGGGTGGCTATGGAATTAATTTCCACTAGGTTTTACGTTAACAAGAATCAACGCGTATTAACAAGCGCGAAATAATAACTTTTAAAGCCTCCCACTCAATAAACGCAATACTAATTCGATTTTTAGAAACAAAATTTCGCAGAGCGAGCAATTGTGAGCAAATTTAGAGAGTGCGCTAATGTAGTTTGCAGCTTTTTATAGGGGTAAATCCCGTTCGGTATAACACAAAAGGGAGTCAAAAAACTACTATAATGGAAGCAGGTAGAGGATCTGTTATGTTCTAACACTAATTCTATCACAAAGGTAAGGCAAACAAGTTTTCCACTGTAAAAAGAAAGTTGGAGATAGTGCGAAAAGCTTTTGAATCTCAGGAAAATTTGAAGAAAAAACTTTAAATGTAGAAAGCAAAAATCCTTATATATAACTGGAATATTGTAGAGCTCAAATTGACTTGGAAGGACACAAGGAGAGTAGAGATTTTCTTCAACAATCAAATTGGTTATGAAATTATGAATTGCGTAAAAGTGTCAGAAGTCGTTCTCCACTAATTGAGGGGTATTTTAAAGAGGAGCATCTGAAGTAGGAGAACTTTGCTTCGGGATATAAATATGTAAATTTAAGCTAAGGTCTTTGCCTTCATAACTTCCATTATTTAGCAACATTAGACACGAGTTACGTGGCCTAATTGAGATCATTGCTGTTTGGCCAAGCTAACCTAACCAAGACAAATATATGTACACATAATTTACGTCTTGAAATAATTGATAATTAAATTACTAAAATAACTCGCTTATAAAGGGTGGTTAAATTTCAAGGGCCGATGTTGAATGTGAACCACACCTAAACGTCAAGTTATTTCTGCATTTCATTTGACATTTTTCGATTGCAGACTAACTCAATTTGAATCTTGGTAAGATACACAATCGAGCAACGCGTTAAAGTTATTCAGGCTTATTATGAAAACGGGCGTTCAAATCAAAATGCATATCGCGCACTTCGGAAAATCATCTTCAGTAATGAGGCACATTTTCACCTCAGTGGATTCGTCAATAAGCAGAATTTCCGCAAATCGTTGGGCGAATGATAATCCAAGAGTGATGAGCAACGGCCAAGCCAAATCGCTTCGGACCGCAAGGCAATGCTAGTGTGTTTTCTGGGATCAGCGTGGTATGATTTGGTACGAGCTTTTAAAACCAGGTGAAACAGTTGACGGTGCACGCTACCAACGATAATTGGCCGATTTGAACTGCGCTATACACCGAAAACGCCCACAATATGCCGATCGCCATCACAAAGTAATTTTTCTTGATGACAATGCACCGCTCACATCGAAAAAGAGCGAGCCGGGAATTGGTGGAGACGTGCGATTGGCGAACCGCTGGTGCATGTGGCTTACTCACCAGACTTGACGACTTCCGCTTATCATTTAGTTTGCATTGATGGGCCATCCTGCTACTTTCCGAGCAGCCGCTTCAATTCTCACGAAAAAGCCAAAAGATAGCTCGATGATTGGTTTGCGGCCAAAGACGGCCCATTTTTTTTGGCGCGGCATCCACAAATTGCCTGAGAGATGGGGAAAATGTGTCGCTAGCGATGGCTATTATTTTAAAGATTAAATTTGTAACCATTTTTTGCTAACAAACGTTTGAAATTGAAAAAAAAAAGTTTCATTTCAGAGGTATCTACCAAAAAGAGAACCTCACAATTTTATGCGCGCTCCGAAGGGCAGATAGCGTTTTTATGAATAACTTTTTATGACAGAAATACCGTCGGAAAGTTGCTCACTGCATTGGAGAGCGAACACTACACTCACTGTGGATATGCCACTCTACGCTCACCAATTGGTTTGGTCACATTTACTACCGTACCAGTTGCATATAGAGAAAGGGGAAAAAGAGAAATTAGAGTTAGTTCTAATACTACTAAAAGCGCATAAGTTTAGTGTTACTGGAGATCTCTCTGCAGGGTGCGTATTAAAAAAAATCTATGAGTAAGTGAAACTATTTCCCTACAAGACAGTGCTGAGCACTTTCGCTAAAATTCCAACACATTTACAAGTATTTTATTAGTCTTTAATACATGCGCATTATCAGAATAGCATATGCAACATTTTTTAATGGGGAGATCAAATATTTCATTTGATATTATTTTCCCCTGTTCGGTGTGAATTCTATCTCTCTTTTACCAATAGCAAATTCATATAAGTTAAAAATATATCTACTGTTCTAGTGTGTAATTTGGCTGGTCGCCATAGCCGAATGATAGATGCTTGGGTAAAACTTGAAAATTCGTGAGTTCGAAACTCCGTTGATGAAACAACGATTTGGTATGTAAAAGTTTTCTAATGAAAACAAAAAAATATAAATTTTTAATATTTCTAAATAAAACATTTTATGATAACGAAAATTCCTCAATCTGATTACTTTTTAACGATTTTAACGAAAATGAGGAGTTTTTGTCATCAGTATTGAATAATTTTAACGATTTTAACGAAAATGGGGAGTTTTTGTCATCAGTGTTGATTAATTTTAACGATTTTAACGAAAATGGGAAGTTTTTGTCATCAGTGTTGAATAATTTTAACGAAATGGAGGAATTTTTGTCATCAGTGTTGATTAATTTTAACAATTTTAACGAAAATGAGGAGTCTTTGTCATCAGTGTTGATTCATTTTAACGATTTTAACGTTATAGTGGCTGCTCTGAAAAAATTACTAGTGTAAAATTTGGCTGTATTTGTTGTATAGTCACCATAGCCGAATGAGTAGATGCTTGGCGAATATTTGAAAAAAATCGTGAGTGTGAATCTCCGTGGTTGATGTGTAAAAGTTTTCTAAACAAAAAATATAATATAAACAAAATAAACAAAAAACTATAAGTTGTATATATTTCTAAATAAAACATTTTATGATGACAAAAACTACACAGTCTGATTACTTTTTACGAAAATGAGGAGTTTATGCTGATTATGAAAATGATTAGTTGCCTATGCCTTTAGAGCATAGTAGATATATTTTTCAGTTCATTTTTGGTAAAAGAGAGATAGAATATCATACCGACAAGGGGAAACTATCAGAACTTTCCCATGGCTAGAACGAAAATGTGTAGTTGGATGAGGATAGTGATGATGATAATATGAGTGCTTATATTATAGTCAGCTGTCTTGTAGGATTTATAAGCATTGTACAGCATTTGAACCTTAGTTAGCTAGGTATAAATAATGCTAAATTTATTTTATAGAAACTCTTTTTTTACTAAATTAGCTGTAAAATTTAAAATTGTTTGTGTATACAGAGCTAAGATTCTATTACAAATTCACTGAGTACGTAACAACTTTATTTTTAAAATATTCATCACTGTGTATGTACATGTACAATAAGTCATAACGTATTTGAGTAATTGAGATATTTTTAGCATTTTGTATGTATGTATGTATATATGTAAATTGCAACTACTTTTGCTTTCTAAGTGCATTTAAAACTTGTGTCGTTGCCTTATTTTTAAAAATTTCACAAAACTATTTGAAATCTATATATTTAACAACGGAATAAAAATGTTATTGTATTTTAAAACTTATTTCGAAAATAAATAAAATTAGTTATGATTATTTATAAATATGTGCAATTAAATTTATATATACACATATACAGGTATACATATGTATATATTTGCATGTTTTAAAATGAATTTAACTATGGCTTTTCGCAAGCTGCTGTTAGGAGACTTTTACCTTCACACTACGCATATTTATGCACGAGTATTTATGTATATACCCCTTCGAAAACAAAAACAATTGGTTTAAAACAAATGAATTGGTGATAATTCACAGTGGAAGCGCGCTCTCCGAGGTTACTCAAACACGTCTGTCAAACACTAACAAATCAAAATAAATTGATTTATTCCGTTACCAAACCACCGAATCCAACTGCATACCTACACACATATGCATGTATGTATAACGCTTGCTATCCAAGTCACAACGAATACTACACACGAGCACCTTCTACATGTGTTCGTGTATATGTTCGTGCACTCGTGAAATATCAACGGCCTAAGTATGTATGTATGTAGGTAATTCCGATTGCGTTTAATCCCACTTCGCGCTCACTCGACCGATCATTTCCTCAACTTTATTTTTCGAACCCTGCACGATTACCATAAATTGCGATGGAAAATCCCAAATGATTGTGAAATGGAAAAGCATATTCGCAAAGGCGATCACGTACTCGAAGAAAGCGAACCAACTGAATGCTGTAAAGTAAATGATAAAATTAAAAAATAAATTTGTTAGTAATTAGTTAGTAATAAAAATATGATCAATTTTGCTCCAACTTACCCAAATCATGACAGTAGAAACGGTGTTTGGCAAAAAATACCAACAAACCAACGGTACTGATAATGGAGGTGGTGAAGAGTATTTTCTTCCATTTGATTGAATCGCGTTGTAGGGGCAATAGTTGGCTTTCATCCTCGAAGAGTATGCCGTGCAATTTGATTGTGGCCAACATGTAGCAGAGTGAGCAAACCATAAATGTAATGAAGATTTTCTCGTGAATCGCTAGAAGACATAGAAAATAGGGAAAATGTTAGAAAAAGTTATAAAAGTTATATAAATAGTGGTCTCCTGTGCCACAGTTTACACCAACTCTTTCTAACTGTCACGTTTTGCAGTTGTTCTACCTGAAAAACTTGCAAGGAAGGGGAAATTGAGAGCGCGTAGAGTGGCGTTTAATTTTGCGGGGAATTTTGAAGTTAATTTTAATTGGATAATTTTTTACTTGTAAGAAATGCACAGCAAATCTTTAATCATACAATAAACAAATAAAAAGCTCAATTTTGAATGATCTGTAGAGAAAAAGTTTAAATAAAAACTAGTTAAAATAATATAAGTGTTCAGCTATACAAGGTTTTCCAGTAAGAGTGTTAATTTTCTATTCAAAGAAAAATGCTATTTTTTAATATAAATGATCGAATGTTTATTTCCTAAGAGGTAAAGGTATGCCGTTAATAGTGAAAAATAACATCAGGCAAATTACCATCACGACCACGCTTACAGGACAATATTCTTTTCATGAAATTTTCCATAACCTAATTGCAAAGTGGTTGCCCTATGTCCTCGATAGCCTCACGAATATTCCATCTTTGAGGTCTTGAATCGACCCTGGTCTGTTGGCATAGGCCTTCTCTTTCACGTGGCCCCAAAGAAAAAAGTCACAAGGTGTTCAATCACAAGATCTCGGTGGCCAATTGTGATAACCTCTTCGAGAGATAATACGGTTGTGAAACTTTTCCCGTAAAATATCAATGGTTTCGTTGCTTGTGTGACACGTAGCGCCGTCTTGTTGAAAATAAACGTTGTCCACATCAATACCAATACCAATTCTTCTTCTTAATTGGCGCGATAACCGCTTATGCGATTTTGGCCAAGTTTAACAAAGCGCGCCTGTCGTTTCTTTCTCGTGCTAACCGGCGCCAATTGGACACACCAAGTGAAGCCAAGTCCTTCTCCACTTGATCTTTCCAACGCAGAGGAGGACTTCCTCTTCCTCTACTACCACCAGCTGGTACCGCATCGAATACTTTCAGAGCCGGAGCGTTTGTATCCATTCGGACGACAGGACCCAGCCAACGTAGCCGCTGGATCTTTATTCGCTGGACTACGTCTATTCGTCGTAAAGCTCATACAGCTCATCGTTCCATCGCCTACGATACTCGTTGTCATCAACGTGCAAAGGTCCAAAAATCTTCCACGGAATCTTTCTGTCAACCACTCCCAGGGACCTTGGCAGATTAGGTTAGTGCAAAGCCTGCTCCAGCTACTTGTGAGCCTTTGCCTGCCAGACGGCTTTTCTCCATTATTCACGTTCACAAGCAGTCTTTTCCCAGGTTCTAACTCCCATTTTTAGAGTGTTTCCTGCTACTTCATCTTTCCACTATAGTTTGGTCTTTCTTGACTTCTTTCGTTTGTCCTAAGTTCTTAGTCCTTAGTCTCTGATGATCTCTTCTGCAATCTCTCCGCCTCCGTATGTGTCACATGTCTTGCCTACTTAATCCTCTGTGATTTTGAAAATTTCACTATGTCTGCCCTTCTATTAACTCATTAATCTTATCATTACTTCTTTTTTTAACTCGTGGTTTTTCTTCATTTTATTTCAATTTCTTCAATTATTTTTCGTAAAATTAAGAAGCTAAAAATGACTTCCATATTTGAAAAAAAAAATTTCTTTGAAAAGTATTCATGCATTTTTTTTTTATAGCCGAATTAAATTGAATTCCAAACGCCTGATTTTTTTTATTTTTTTCCTTGTTCACTCCTCTCGGGAGCATAGGGCAAGACTTGTCTTGCGTTGGTTTCGTTAATCTATTTTGCTTTCTGACAGTGTAGGCGATTAGCCTGCCGCCTGATTTACCACCACAAAAATCCCTGCACATCTTTAAATTCATTTTTCTATGTATTTACTTACGATAATTCTCCCTATTCGAAATGTAGGTGACGCCGCCCAACGATGAAATTTCGATGATATTCAAAACTAAAATTAACGTAATCATTTTATCGGCCTTCGCCACCAGATGCGGCCGACGTTGCTGCAAATTGCCCAACAAACTGCGGTAATAATTCTTATACACGAAGGCGATGGGAAAACGTGGTCCGATGTGTAAGGCAATACTCAGGCGCCAGAAGTAGCGTTGTGGGCTGACGCCGGTAATGGCACTTATCGATGGTACAACGTTGTAGACCTGCATACGAAACGAAACGAAAAAAAAAAAAATCATTAACATCAAGCAATCGAAGGCATTACAATTGAAAATTCATTAGCTGCCTAATGGGCAATCGCATATTAGAGTGAAAGTGCCCTTGCATGCGACTTGCACTGTAAAGGACAACTACGAACTCTACAAACTTACACGGCAATGCGTTTCGTGCACATCGTCATATTGGAAGACGTACGCGGTGACGAAACAGGTGAATAGTGTCACCAATGGAAGCAGAGCAGTCACCACACAAATCTGATGGAAGCTGGCCAAGAAGTGCACGGCAACGGGGAGCGCTGCAGACGTGGTGGACGTCGATGACAGCGAAGACATATTTGTGACTGTTGCTGCGGCGGTGGCGTTAGCGGTAGCGGTAGCGGCGGCTGCTGTCGTTGCGGCTGTTGTTGTTTTTGTTGCTGTTGCGCAAAACTGCAAGCGGCGGAAGGAAGCGAGAAAGCGTAGAATAAGCGCAAAAAAACAATGAAAAAATAAACGAGAAGAATTGTATGAATAGGAAGAAAAGGAAGAAGAAGAAGAAGAGCAAGTTAAATTGTGCTCGTTAATTGTGGTCGTGCGCTATTGTTAATATCACTCATACGCCATGTCTGCCCACAATACCCCATTTAGCATTTGTGTACGCCGTGGGTGGGCGAAAACATGACAGGCACGCAAACAAGCAAAAAACAAACATTGAAAATCAATAGCAAGTAATAAATTACTTAAAAGCATCTCATCATGACAACTCATCAGCGGTGACAATAAATTTATGTGCCTACATTCATACATTGACAAGTAAATTCAGGTCATTCGAGAGAAGGACGAGCATGAACGGTAGATAAGTAGTGAGTGAAATGGTATATTTTTGCGGGGAGGTTGAAACGGATTACACAAATTTAATAAATTGCAAAGTTAATTTAAAAGTATTTCCATTACAAAGCAAATAACGCATGAAAACTGATATTTAAATGCAGTGAAATCTCGATATAATGACTCTCGCGACAATAAAATTTTGTGTCAATTGGTGTTTTGTCATTAAAATTGTAATATAAGTAATTAGAAAATATAAATTAAAATAATATCTTCAAATTTATTTGAAATTGCCACAGGGTTCAGCACTCGAAGTGTAACCAACTCGCGCAGCATCAGCTGCCTGGTAGTTGACTAAATGACAGTCCAGAGTATTGTTTACAAGCCGCGCGGGCGCGATTTGCGGCAACATTTGAAAAGATATTGTTTACAAGCGCGCGGGCGCGATTTGCCGAGAGCAAACGCGAAAAAGAAAATCCGTAATGGATTTCAAACGTTATTGCTTTATATTTGGCTGGAAAATCACAACCAGCGATTGTTTTTGAGCTCGAGCACTTTAAAGTAAATAAAGTTTTTGTATATCGCTCCATTACTCGTTACAATGGTACTGGTAGCATCGCAAAACGTCTAGGAGGTGGTCCTCAAAAGACTGCGACGTCCCGTGAGTTCAGAAGCGACTTGAGCGAAATCCCGGACGAAGTTCGGAATTGTAACATCCGCCGCATACTGAAAAATGCTCTCAAAGTCAAGCCTTACAGATGCAAGGCGATTCAACAAGCAACACAAGTGCTTGAGAGGCGAAGAAGTTGCTTGGTCAATTTCCGAACATTGAGTTTCCTGATCTCAAACCAAAGCAACCTCAAGTCAGACTTGAGAGAGCGAAGGAGTTGCTTCGGTCAATTTCCGAACATTGAGTTTTCTGACGAAAAATTTTTTAAATTGAGCAACTATTAAACTTTCTAACCGATAGAGTTTATTTGACCGACCGTTCGCTCGAGAATTTGAGTCATCGATTGGCTACCAGAAGGTAGCACCCGTAACAGATAATTGTTTGGGCCGCTATAAGCGCACATGAGCGTTCTCCATTCGTTTTCATAGAAGCCTGACGCCAAGGTCAATGCGAAATATTATCGGAAAAGTATTCTGGAGGTTATTTTGAAGCCGTGGGCGGACAAACATTTCGGTGGCAAACCATGGACGTTTCAATAGAGCCTGACGCCAAGGTCAATGCGAAATATTATCGGAAAAGTATTCTGGAGGTTATTTTGAAGCCGTGGGCGGACAAACATTTCGGTGGCAAACCATGGACGTTTCAATAGGACTCGACACCGTCTCCAAAGCTCAGTGAACCAAGAATGACTAAAAAACAACGTTCGAAATTCATAACGTCCACACAATGGCTCTCAAAGGACTCGAAATAATGCCGAGTCTCACAGCATGCATATGTCGCAGACAATGTCATCTAAGAGCACCCACTAAATTCAAGAGCTCAGGCTTTGCTAACCTGAGAAGCTCTTCGAGCGCCACGTATCCACAAGTGGTCAGAAGGATTTCGCGATCTTACAAGTTTGTGTACTTTCCCAGCGATCAGCGAAGCCCACCTCTCCACGAGCAGACACAGGTGATCATGGGGATGCCAAGCCTCTCAAGGAACTACCTCACAGGCGCCCTGTCTAGCTGGCTCATCTGCCCAGAAATTTCTTGTAATGTCCCTGTGGTCGGATACCCGACATCATTGAGCTCAGAACCTTGATTGCCGCTTGGATCTCGGAATAATTATTTACTTCCCTGACAGTTACTACGAATCAGCTGTTTCTTTGCTTGCGGCTCCGTCCACTTGGAATACATAGCAGTGGTCCGGTAGTCTCAACTTGAATTTGAGAGTAGCTCCTCACAGAAAACTCATTCACCAACTCTTCAATACAAATTTGAGCCATGCGTAAACAGGTGTACCAGGCCCTGCCTTCAATTCTACACCCTGCCTACTCTTCCCTTGATGGAATGTAAATGGAAAATGTCCCGCTCGACGAAAAAAAGTCTTGTTTCTGAGAATGCCTTAATGTCCGTAAGTGAGGTCAAGATTTTGGCAGTTCTACCTGCGATGCCCACAGGTACCACACTGAGGAAGAGCTAGATATTGATTCCCTATTGTACAATGTGTCATATCATCTGTCAAGAGGTTTCTCGTCAAATACAGCATCCGAGTACTAGATCATACATCTTATTCGCCGGATTGAAGAATTCATAATCTGAAATAATCACCAAAAATTTTTGGTTCGGTTGAGCTTTCGGTTTAGGTCATTCGTAGATGAATTCCTATCACTTAAAATTTCGAGAATTCAGAGTGTGTAGTGTTTGAATCTCTGTCCGGCCGAACTCGAATATTTAGAAGGAAATCTAATGCAGTAGATCGATGGATCGATGCTCGTAAAACCGCTGTCAATTTTGACTGGTTAGATGACCAGAGAGCAACTTAATGTCAGCCCCACATAGGGCCTTAAAGTGCTTTCTACTGAGCGTATGACTAAATAGTGGCGCCTGGCTGAGGCTCCGTATCGCACCACAGTACCCAGCCCGCTCTGATTTTAACCACTCACTAGTTTTAAATCTAGAAGATGGTTAGCCTGTGCCAAAAAAATGAGTCCGGCTCACATAAAGGCGGTGGCCGGGTGCCTGGGACGAATTAACCGCATTTTTTTCTTCTGCCAGAAGCTCAAGAGTGTCCATTAGCAAGTTTAAATATTACCTTGATGGCCGCTTGACTATGTAAAAAGAGGCACACACCTATAAATGCGTCCTTTAAGCCCTTATCGAGGGTTAGGCCACAAACTCAATTCTCCTGTATGGCAGCGAAGTCTGGACAATTGTGCTAAACTGCAAAGCCAAGCGCAAAGCTCTGGAGGCTGTGCAACGAACAGTGGCACACAGAGTTGCCTCAGCCTACCGCATTGTCTCTGGCGCTGCGGTTTTTGTGATCAGCGGGGAGATACCCGTCGACCTCATGGCCGGGGAAGAAATGGATGCGTGGGACTCCAAGAAGAAACACGTCATCACTTGCGTCTCTGAACGGAGATGCCAAACGTGCTGCGGTGGCAAAGCCGATGGGACACGCAACCGAGTGGCAGATGAATGGCGAAACTTATTCCATCAATAGGCAAATGAGTCCAAAGGAACTTCGGAGAAGTGCGTTACTTCTTAACTCAGTTCCACTCGGTCCACGGATACTTCCGGAGATACCGATCCGGAGGTAAGCAATCCCAAAGGTATTTACTGCGAAGCGCCGAGCAATGACGCTGAACACACGTTTTTTAGTTGTAACAGACGGCTCGCGAAAAGAGATGCTCTGAGGAAGCAGATTGGCGACATCGCGCCGAGCAACATAATCAGTAAAATGCTTAAACTCTAGAACAGCTGGAATGCGGTAAAGAGATACATAGAGAAAAAAAGATAGACAGTGCAACAAAGCGAAGCTGCACAGTTAGAGGCACAAGAATACGAGCCTGTAGCATGAAAACTGGCTACAAATACGGTGGGCCCAGACGTGGGTGAAAATTAATACGTGTGCGAGGAAAAGGAGTGTACGCAAGATATTGAAGACGCCAATCACTTAATCCAGTGAGTCTTAAAAGAAGTTAAGTGTCGTGTCTCGATGGTTGTGCGCTTTTAAATTAGAAAAATTACACAGTGTTGACCCAGCATTAACCTTATACATACATACATAGGTAGGTAGGTGAAATGGTTGAAGTGCCGGTCTGGTACTCCTCAAGTGGCACTTAAGCGCCGTTTTGATACCATTATGAGACCTCCAACGGGCAGATATCTACAGCCAGCCAGAGCTGTTGATATAATGGAGATGGTTGATGGGATTTAGGCTGTCGCATTGCCACAGGCTGTCGAAGAAAAGAGCACCCAGTGACCTTAATCGTCTAGCTGCCAAACCCGGACATTTACAGAGAAAATGCTCTACAGTCTCCTTCTCTGAAAGGTCCCCACAGCTTCTGCAATGAGGGTTAAATCATATCCCTAGCTTTTCCGCGTGTGTGCCGATCGTCCAGTGACCGGTAAACACAACTACGAGTTTGGAAATTGAATGGCGAGGGGTCCAAAGGACTTTCTGAGTCCTGCGTATATCGTATTGGGGCCAAAGGGTTTTCGAAATAGCACATGAAGAAATGGAGCTCCTCATCTTTTCTGCGCTTTCCTGAGAAATAATTTGTGCAGTTTCCCTTTAACAACTGTTAGGGGGATGCCGATAGCTGGGTACAAGGTCTCTGAGGCCAATTCAGTCCGCTTCCTGTCAAGCTTATGAGGAATTTCATTTCCCTCTATGTTCCTATGTCCTGGAACCCAGATCAGAGAAATTTTACCTGCACACCCAATAGGTTTGATCTCCTGCTTACAGGAGTTTCAATGCATATAAACATGAAAAGAAGTACATATATTAAAAATAAATTATTAAGGGCATTAAACCTCCGCTGGGCACCCGGGTCTGACCAGACTTTGAACCTGAAATTAACATATTTCTATTATAGCTAACGACTGGAGCTTCCAGGTAGCTTCTTAAAATTTAATTTTCTATCGATTTATGGATATAAAAAAGATCCTTTTAAAAAGGCTCCTCGAGCAGCACGAAAACAGTCCAGATCCGGGTGCCCAACCGACGGTTTTAAAAAAGGTGTCCAACGGAGGGTTCAATCCATTCTCAAGCACGCTGCACACACACTTACACACGTAAAAATAAACTTAAACTTTAACATTATTTTAATTTTCCCTTCCCCTCCTCTCTACTTTAATGCTTACCAACTGCTCATCATCATTCGAGTGTTCGTTGGCCTGCTGAGCCAGCGGTAATGCTGTCAAATTCTTTGAGTTACGCAAGACTGCACCACTGCTGTCACAAGCTGCACTCGGCCTATCACTGGAGTCGGACATATCTTTCAATTCAGCATTCGCGGTCACACCATCCATCATTGCAGCACAGACTTGACGCTCCAAACACAAAAACAAAAACACACCCGAACACAGCCGCTATGAATAAAACTTATATGTACGTGAGTACGTGTGCTCGTATGCGCAAATAAACTTTATTTGCACAACTTCACTCCGCCGTTAGACTCTCACAAAATAATAGCAAGGCTTTGCTGCCTTGTCGCTCGCTGAACGTATGTTTCTAAATTGGCTTTATGCTAAAATTTCACTTTGCCCTGCACTTGCCACATGCTTTGCATTTTATTTATACTTTACGTAAATATTCAAGAAATATCGATTTTTTCGCTAACACGCTGCCTGAGTGAGGCTGGAAGCCGTCGCTTCTTCAACAATGTGCGTGGGTGGCGAACAAATATTCATACACGCATTCTCGTATATGCACCATCAACTATGTATTTGCCACACTATGAATTGTGCGTCTTGCTTTTACTTTTTCATATCCATGGGTTTTATAATCAATTCACTTATATTCACTTAGTCAGCGACTTTTGAAAATTTTCTAAATAACAAATTTCGATTTCGATTTTTCCCCACATTCAATCACTTTCCGCTTCAGTCTTACACAATACGCGGAAGCAGTGTTGCTTCGAGGATGTGCTGCTGTTATGTCACCATGGATTTTCCTTTTCACTTTATTCGCCATATTTGTCATGTGCACGTCGTTGCTGCACTCGTATTTGTGAGGCCGATTGTACTATGTGAAAAACTTCTCAAAATATTACAGTCAAATACAAAAGTCAGGCAATATAAAAGAAGATATTTGTGTATAAAAAAATACGCTGAGGTTATTCAGGCCGAAATTTAATAATCAAAAATAAATAAATAATTGGCGCGTACACTTCCGTTAGGTCAAATACCGAGCTCCTTCTCCTATTTATGGCATGCGAAGGGGAATTAAGGGACCTACAGTTTTAAGCCGACTCCAAACAGCAAATGATTTTTTATGAGGATATTTTTCATGGTAGAAATACACTCGGAGGTTTGCCATTGCCTGCTGAGAGGCAACCGCTTTTTCTATCACTAAAGTTACAACTCCAGTATTCGGCAATGCTTTCCAAGTATTCTGTTTTTGTAAAATTTCCCAAATAAGGAATAAACTAATATCCAGTTACTGAGAGGCTGAATGGGTACGCTGAACAAATATTAGGCGAGTAGCAACGTAGTTTTGGGAGTGGAAGGTCGACGGTCGATCAAAGCTTTGCCAAAGTTTTAAAAAGTTTCGTGCGTATAATTAACTTGCATGCCCTCTTTATACATTTTTTTTCGATAGTATTTAAAGAAGAAAAATTGCCACGCATGCAAGGAATACCGAGAACATTGGCTTCGCTATTAAGTGTAACCCGCCGCCTCTTATAAGGCAAAGGGTCTTATTCATTCAGAGTTGAAACAGGAGTAAAGCAGGGAGATGCTTGTCTTCAATCTGATCCTAGATTATGTAATTAAAGATATTTATCCATAAGCGACTACATTCACCAAAACTTCCCAAATAAGCGGATTAGCTGATGATCTGGTAATTTTTTTCTTTGGTGGTTGAGGTAGGGTTTAAAATATCTTCGCCCTTACAGCGACCGTCGTCTACTGCGTCGTGGGGTTTGGCCACTAAAACGATCCCCCCTCTCCTTCAGGGGAGACACCCTTCCCGGGACTGCTTTCTATATTACTTCGGGTGGGCCCAGAACGGCATCCATAAAGGACCAATTCTATTCTAGGTCCACCTTATTTGTAGCCAGCTTTCATGCTATAGGCTCGTCTTCTTGTGTCTCTATCTGTGCGGCTTCGCTTTGTTGCACTGTGTCGAGGTCAATCTTGTTTTTCATAGTACGTTCTCGATGTATTTCTTTACCGCGTTCCAGCTGTCCTCGCATTCGAGGATTTTGCTGATTATGTTGCTCGGCGCGATGTCTCCAAACTGCTCCCTCAGCGTCATCGCTCAGCGCTTCGCAGTACATGCAATTGGAATCGGTTACCTTGCCCATGCGGAAGTATCCGTGGCCCGAGAGGAACTGAGTTGAAAAGGAAGTCACTGCTCCGAAGCTCCTTTGGATTCATTTACCTATTGATGGAATAAGTTTCACCGTTCATCTGCCACTCCATTCCGTGTCCCATAGGTGTTGCCACCGCAGCACGTTGGCATCTCCGTTCCGCGACGCAAATGACGTGTTTCTTCTTGGAGTCCCACGCGTCCATTCGTTCCCGTATCATGAGGTCGACGGGTACCTGCCCGCTGATCACAAAAATTAGGACGTTGAGAAAAGTGCCAGAGCTTACATTCGGTGATCATGAATTTGAAATCGTGAATCAAATTAAATATCTAGGACTGCTTCTCAGTAGCACGCATAAAACAACGATTGCTATCCAAGAATGTGTGCAGGCTGCAAGCGGGGCATATTTAGCCACGTTAAACTGTTAAAAAGCCAGTTTTTTGCGTATAAGAACAAAAATCAAAACATATAAAACACTGATTCGACCAGTGGCAACATATGGATTTAACACGGATACTGAAAGCAGATACGGTTACACAATCAAGCATATTGGAAAGAAGAATACTGGATCCGATAAGAGAAGAAAATGGTCTCTATCGCATCAGATATAATAGCGAACTAAAAGAATTTCTACAACGTGAAAACGTCGTGCGGTTTGTTAAATCGCAGCTCATTCGATGACTAGGACACGCACGCAGAATGTCAGTTGAAAGAATGCCTCGCAAAGTGTTGGATGCACGCTTGCATGGAGAAAAGCGACGAGGGTGACACGGAAAAGATGATTAGATGGCATTGAAGGCGTTGAGCGACCAACTACCGTAGTATGGCTATGGACCGAAATGCATGGAGAAAAATTGTGGAGGAAGCTAAAGCTCACACCGAACTTTAGTGCTGTGCATGATGATGATGATCCCAAAGTAACAGCTTTTCGCGTTCGCGTACGCAAAACGCCAACAAAGTAGGAGAAATTGAAAGAATGAAGTGGCATTTCATTTTGAGGGGAAACTGACAGTCGCTACTAGAAACATTTTTGCCCATTTCAATTGAATTTTTGTTGAAATATTGATCTGATTCAAGTAAATAGCTTTTTGAATAAACTCTTACGAATTTTAGATCTTCTTTTATTATACCTATAATAACATTAATTATTTTATTAGTAACAGCATGATTTTTTCATTACATGAATGCTTCGACGCTTTGTCGACGCCCGGTATCCGTAAGCGGAGCATGATTACTTTGTAATTCGAATCTTATGAGTTCAAATCCGACTCCGAAGGGCAGATATTTTTTGTGAGGAGAGTTTTCATGGAGGCTTACGGTTGTCTGCCGAGGGACCATCACTATTAGAAAAAACTTTCTATCATTTTTGTATATCATACAGGAAGATGCGAACCTACGCACTTCCGAATGGTATTCACGCGCCAACTCATTCGGCTATGGTGGCGTATTTTTGTTTACAAACTGCAATTTCGATATGTGTATTTAATGATATCATTTTCTTACTTGACTGGCATGCGTTGTTTACTGTAGTCGAAGTATTCGAATGTTTTGATATATTTAAGCCTAAAATAAATGAAATTTATATACATACATATTATACCACTAATGCCGGCTTGAAATTACTCTGGCATGGGTTCCCGTTCATAGGAACATACGGGGTATTGAGATATCGGATGAGCTAACAAGAAAAGGTTCGACACTAGACTTAGCAGAGGCGGTGGCAGTATTCACCCCACTCCACTATGGGCCAGAAGACCAAAAAATTTGGCCAAAAGTCATTGAAAGATTTTTCAAAATGCAATATAGTATCATCATATAGATAAGTGAAAGTAGTTATTTTGTAAATGTTATAAGTTTTAATGAAATATTTAAGCTTGTATAATAAGTTAATATAAGTGTAAGGCTTAAATGATCACCATATAGCTATTGTTCTAAACTGTCACTGTTTTACTGAAATGTAGTATTTGTCATTAATTATATCGCATTTTCTCATTAGTTGCAATCATGTAGTATGTGAAAATAGTCAATAGCTGAAAAAATAAATCTGATGTTAGAAATATTGAGAATAATTGTGAAAAAATTTGTTTTTTTTTACTACTTGTTAATACGCCGATTGAGCCTTGCGCAAAACTCCAGAAGCTATTAACAATTTCTTTACATTAACGTCTTCAGTAGTTCATGTGTAACAAGCTAAAGGTGCGGTTTGCTGCGGTTTTTCATTTTCTTTTTAAAAAAATGAAGTTTTACTGATCTATGCGCGAGTTGACTGTATATCAATCATTTGCCAATAGGGTGTAAAAAGTTAACCAAGTATTAAGAGTCACACAATTTTAACTTATTTAATTCATAATGACTTCATTGAAGAAAAAAGAGGTTCTTCAAATTATGTTAGGTAATAATGACATGAATATAACCGTTGATTCAATTTTAACTATAATTGGTATCAATAAATCAGATGTAGGTTGTAAAGGATTGGAACGCTTGAAAAATGCTTTAAATAGTTTAAAGCCGAAAAGAAATGCAAAATATCAGCATTGCAGTAGGAAAATAGCTGTCTTTGAGTCACAAAATTCAGAGTGGTTAGATTCTGAATTTACTATTCCTGACTTAGACCTCACAGCTAAAATAAGTAAGACTGAAATACTTAAAAGAGGTCGTCCGTCGCTCGATTTTGCAGAAAAATCTACTAGATCGAAAAGGCGAGAAGTGTCTAAAATCAGTGAAGAACATGATAATGATCGTCAGAAACTATTAATGGCTACTAGTCATGCGGCACGAGTTTCAGGGGAAGCAGATTTGCGATCGGTACTTAACGAACTTTCAAAAAGCGAGGAACAGGCTAAGAAAATTAGAAAAATAATGACAACACCTTTTCCTACAATAGAAAAGAGCATTTCTTTTCGATAATTCTATGTCTAAACAAGTCTATCAGAATATGCGATTAGCGACCAAATCTAGTGGAGCAGACATTTGGCCTGCGTATAATGCGATTAGAGAAGCCAAAGAAAAGTTAAGACCGTCGACGATATTTGACCTCGTAGAGCAAGCAATTAGTATTTACCTATTTTTAAAAAAATTTATAAAAAAAAATAAAAACCAATAAAATAATATTTAAAAACTTAAAAAAAATTTAAAACAACAAAAAATTTAAAAAAAAAGAAGGAGTCTGAAGTCGCACTGTAACCTCCTCGTGGTAGATTCCGGAAACTACAACTTTTTATGTAGGCTAACTGCAGGCGTGTCTCTTTATCTGACATATTGGATCCACCATTTTCAATTGTTTAAATCTAATGGCAGATTTGTCAACAGGAATACAAAAAATCCCGAGTAACAAGTTTCAAATTAATCAGATAAAATTTAAAAAAAAGGTCCACCTAAGGGATTCGGCCTTTTTTATTTCTAAAATCTGGCAGCAGATTCGTAATCAGCGCCCCCAAAAACCCCTAAATTCTAAGTTTGGTAAAAAATAATTAATTTTAAAAAATGTATGTCCGCCATATTGGATCCGCCATTTTGAATTGTTGAAATCTGACTTCATATTCGTAATGAGAGACCATCAAAACCCCTAAATACCAAATTTGGTGAAAAAAATCCAATTTTTTAAATTTCATGTCCGCCATATTGGATCCGCCATTTTGAATTGTTGAAGTCTGACTTCATATTCGTAATCAGAGACCCCAAAACCTGTACATAGCGGTATGAAAAGTTATAAATTGTTGGTGTTTTAGGAATTATGAATTTTGGCCACTTATAAGGGTCTCCTGGCCCATAGTGCACTCCACACATTAAAAGCATCCATTGCTTCACACAATCATGCTTCAGCCGAAAGAAGATGGAAGCAATTAACTACATGTATTACAACAAAAAACACATGGCCGTCGTACAAAATCCAAAGGACGAATGATCTGTTAGGATGCTCTCGGCCAAACATCTCACGCATCACTGCAACCCTTACAGGCCATTGGAAAGGAGGGGATCATGCAGCTAGACTTAACCTACCCTTCAATCCCATCTGCAGAAACTGTTAAGCGGAAGGGGTGAAGGAAAGTCTTTTCCACTACCTTTGTGAATGTCCAGGGCTAGCTAGGGCACGACTCCGCTCCTTCGGCGAGCCTTTCTTGCACCGAATTAATGAGATCTCAGACATCGAGATAAAGAATTTGCTGGACCTCACTAAATGGATCTGACTTAGGAAACAAAAAAAACATCATCACACGACAACAGTGGTAGTAAAACGGTGCTGGTCACTAATTCGGATTATTTCAGTGGAAAAACTGAACCACTTCGACAACAACAACAACAACCATCAATCCCTACCATATGAGGAGGTATAAGAGTCCACCGTAGCCGAATAGGTTGGTGCGTGATTACCATTCGGAGTTCTCGGTGAAAATGAAGAAAAAGTTTATTCTAATAGCGGTCGCCCTACCTACGAGTGTATGTCTGCCATGAAAAAGCTCCTCATAAAAAATATATGCCGTTCGGAGTCAGCTTAGAGCTACAAGTCACTCCGTTTGTGGGTAAACATCAAGGCGCATATCACAAATCGGAGGAGGAGCTCGGTCAAACACCCAGAAAGGGTGTACGTGTCAATTATATAATATATGTACATATATAAGAATCCGAAGTATACTAAAGAATTAAGGGCACTGAAAAATTCGAGGAAGAAATGTTTTTAAAAATTTTAAATGTCAAATTCCTCTCGCTATATGGAAGGATACCTGCGCATTTTGTCTTTGTACTTCAAAGCGTTACGTCCAGTTCTTAAGAGAAACAAAGTTCTATAATTTGAGTCAGTCAAAATAAGAAGCCCCAAGGCTTTTTGAAGATGCATCATCATTATGCTCAAGCATTCCATCTACAATTTTTTTTAACAAAATGCAAGCCCATTCTTCGTTAGAACCTGCTAATCAATTTGCCGATTTTTCCCAGTCTAATTTCGAAGTAAAGCTAAATTGAGGAGTGTATTGCCTCCCGAGCCCCAACTGTCAGCTTAATTTTCGTTCACTTTCTTTATTACTTAATTACGTAGAAGATGGTATCCGGCAAATTAACGCGCCAAAGCAAACTGATGTTGTTGAATTATCGCCATACCTTTTAAAGAACTGTTCAGCTTTTACTTATCCGCTTTTATGGATTTAATGATCTCTTGAGCGGTGCGAGTTTACGAGGGCTGCTTTCTATATTTTAAGTCTTCATTCGCTGAACAGAAATATCGTGGTGGACCTGAAGGTAAACATGGCCAAGACAAAACTCATGCGCATGGAGACATGTCACCGCTTCCTCAAATCATCTGTTTGGATGTCAACACTGTAGCAATTGATGACGCTGAAACCTGGTAATCTATCACCCCTGACTATGGGTTGCCTTTTGGGAATAGGTAGAATAAAATTTAGACCAATATTTTTAGAATTAAATTTTTTAAAAAGAGTTTTATATTAGTCTGCTCATTTTCTGAGAATTCCACTGCGATTCTAGGGAATCCGTTCATATATATTCTATAATTTAGAGAACAAGTACGAAATAGTAGCGATAAATAAATTAATAAGCAATAAAACCAAAAATTCCTTCAAATCAAAATTTCTTCCAAAGTTTTGTTTCCATATTTCTGTTTTAAATGAGCTCAAAATGTATGTACAAATTTTTGTTGAAGTTTTCTGAACTAAAATTTTGTATTAAAAAGCAATATTTATTAGGCAATTCGTTTTTATATTCACCTATATCTGACGTCTTTTTTCATTTTCCTTCATTATTTTTTATTTTTTCACAAAATTTCCCATTTGAATACACGCATCTGGCCATGAAAAACTTGCAATAAAAAGAAATTGATAATAAATTATAATTATCAAAATTAAATAGTTTCTTTCTTTCTCTTACAACCGTTTTTCAAGCATGAAACATTTTGTTGTTGCTTGTTCTAGCATAAATTTTACAAAATCACAAATTACTTTTATTTGAATTGAATTACACCCTGTGATTTCTTTGTCCTGTTACAACACTAGCAGTACTGTTAAAATCAGCTGTTAGCAGCTGTCAATGCACATCGAATGCCAATCGGGCTCCATAACAATTTCTTTTGGGTTATGTCGTAATTTTGCTTGTTTTTATCTTTCTCTAAATTAACTTAAAAGTATTTACTTAACTAAAAACAATGAATTCGTTAGTGCGGCAGATGGTGCGCCTCACTCTTACACAACAAAATCTGTTGCAGGGTTCGTGTAAGCTGCTACTCGCCGCAACTAACAGCCTGCACACTTCCGACGCACTAAACTCTAATTGGAATAAAGCAAATTACGGGCCACGCAAGTGGCTGCAGTACAATAAAGTAGTACATCCACCACAAAAGCCAGATGAAGAGCCACGAAAGGCGGTAAGTCATTGCTATGCCAGAGAAAACTTGCAATTAATTTAGTTTTTTTTTAAACTTCTTCATTTAGTATGTCTGCCATTTGCGCACCAACATTAAATATAGTCCAGATAAAATGTGGTATATCGCTTCGTTTGTGCGTGGCATGTCCGTCGATGAAGCTGTGAAGCAGTTAAGCTTCGTTTTGAAGAAAGGCGCAACACATGTCAAGGAGGTGATACAAGAAGCACAAGAAATGGCTGTGCGCCAACACAATGTGGAATATAAAAGCAATTTATGGATTGGTATGCAAAATTTGATTATCAACAAATGCAACACAATCAATTATTCTATAATTTACAGCTGAATCTTTTGTGGGCAAAGGACGTTATTTCCGCGGTGTGCGCCGTCATGCGCGTGGACGTACGGGAAGGGTTGAATACAAGCACTGCCACTATTTCGTGCGTCTGGAGGAGGGTGAGCCACCCAAAGACTATTATCTGCCTGTGCAAACACCTGAACAGCAGTTGGAAAAATGGATCGAGCAAATGCGTAAACGCAAGATCACGAATTCCCTTTAGAAATTTGTGCTTAATTAATGTCATTTCATTGTTACAATAAAGTGAGTTTATTAATTATAGTTTGTTTAAGTATGTACATTTTACAGCTAACTAAATAAAATAAAATATATTACAATTACTATGCATCGGTCAAAACTGCGCTCATCAATGTTTCTAACCCATTTTCGATTGGTTTTGTGATTTCAGGTTGCTGCTTTCGCGCAAATTTTGCAAGTGGCAAATCATCTTCGCTATCATCGCTCTCACTATGTTGTTCAACTAACATTTTTCCAGCCATATCCAATGCCTCATCTTCACGTTCTCTCAATAATTTATCTAAATTTTTGTCCACAACTACACCGCTAAATCTTGATAGATTCGATATAATTGACTGGCCAGCGTCCTTGCGTTTTTTACGCGCCACTTTGGGTTTGTTCTTTTTCTGTTGAATCACACGTGTGCCTTCTATTGCTGGGCGTTTGTGTTCACGCTCTAAGTGCTTCGCCAAGTTTTGTCCACTGCTGAAAACACGCTCACAACCGTCCTCAGTGCACTCAAAATGTTTGCCATCGTGCGCAACGCGCATGTGCTGCTTCAGATTTCGTTCATACGCATAACTGCGATCACAGGTTTGGCATTTGAAAATCATTTTCTTCTCGCTATCCATGTGCCTCGCCGCTATATGCTTTTGCAATTCACTTGGTCTGCCATATACACGCTCGCAATTTTCACACTGGTAAAACTTTCGCCCATGTTGCTTCTCCTTGCAATGCTTCACATATTGCGTCCATTTATTAAACTGCATTTCGCAGTTGGCACAAATGTACACTTTACAACAAGAGATGTGCCGGTCATGTTGCCATTGCTGATAGAATCCCCTTGCACACTTCTCGCAACTGTAAGATAATTGCATTTTTACATACATACATTACAAACACAATAACAATTCTTAAACTCACGTATACGGATAATCGCCAGTGTGTTTTTGTATTTCGTGCCTTCGCAATTTCAGTTTCTGCGTGAACTTTTCTGCACAGAATTTGCATGAATAGATCTTTGGATTTTCATGTACTTCACGTATGTGGCGACGCATGTTGGTCTCAGTTTGAAACATTTTCAAACAACCGGCTATTTGGCAAGGCACATTCTTCTCTGCCGGCGCCACACGTTCATGCGTTGTACGCAAGTGACGCTTCAAATGTGTCAAAATGGAATAGACCTTATCGCAACCATCATAGATACAATAATGTTTTTTCTGGAAAACGAAATAAATTAATTACATATTTAATGCTTTTTTTTTAGTAAGACTTACTATTCCTGTGTGATGGAATTCATGTTGATCCAATTTATCTAACCGCTTAAAACTCTGACTGCAGCCTTCAATACTACAAACGTATTTGGGACCACTGCTGTTGCGTCGAAGCTTTGGTACTTCCTTAAATGAAATAACACTTTCCAAATCGCTGTCTGAGTTTGCTTGGTTTCCTGGAGTCATCTTGTTAGAGTCGGAGACACTCTTTTTTTATTTATGTTACACCTCCACACTTCTTGAGCAAAATTTGATTATATTGACTTTTGTATACGGCATGGACAAACTAATAAAATCACACGCGAAGTTTATATGTCAACAAATAAGTTCGACGAAGAAGTGTTGGTAAGCGAATGACAAAGTGATTGCCAGACTGTTAAGCAAAAAGGAAAGCATTGTTTAACCATATATTTGATTTATTATGACGTCTTTATAAAGGACTTAAAAGTAAAGTGTGACAAAATACAAAAACGTAGTGTAATTATTTTCCAAGCCATTACATCGTGATCGACGTCACTTTGCTCGATTAGTCGAGAAAGTGTTTCTGTAGGTATTAATCGACAACATGTGGAACAGCGAGAGAAAGGGTATATCAATCGAAAAGGAATATGTGAAGTTAAATCAACAATTGTTTGTGGCAACACTGACAAAAGTAAAAGTACGTTCACATATGCAGTAATTAGCAATAAATCCACAAAACTAATCTACCCTTTCACATGTGGCAGATTACCTCAAAATTTTACAATCAGCTGTTAATACGTTCGCCGACGTGAATGCTATAGCATTCATTCTTATAGTGATGCAAAATGACGTGAATGCTACAGCACTCAAATTTTAAAGCCAAATTTATAAAAAAATTATAAAAATTCTTTCACCATTCGAAAGCTACATCATCCACGAGTAACATGGATTATATTTTATCTTGGAAATAGGGCTCGAGATATAGGTCAAAACGTGGACCCGGGTAACCTTCGGATGTGTATGTACAATATGGGTATCAAATGGAAGCTGTTGGTGAATACTTTAGTCCAGAGTATTTTTCATGCCGCTCCGTGACTAGGGTCTCGAGATAGAGACCAAAACGTGGACCCTAGAATGTGTTTGTACAATATGGAAGCTGTTGGTGAATGCTTTAGTACAGAGTATTTTTCATGCCACTCCGTGACTGGGGTCTCGAGATATAGGTCAAAACGTGGGCCCGGGTAACCTTTGGTTGTGTATGTACAATATGGGTATCAAATGAAAGCTGTTGATAAGTGCTTTAATACAGGGTAATTTTCATGCCTATTGATGACTAGGGTCTGGAAATATATGCCCAAACGTGGACCCGCCGTGTCTTTGCACCGAATTAAACCAAACTTACACACATTGTTAAGGAGGTATTGAAGATGGTTTCCGTATAGTTTGGTTGTAACTCGGAGCAGTGGCAACGGGTACAGCGTTCTTTTGAGCCAGCCATAATGTCGCTTACTTTTTTAAGGCTTGGGGCGGAACTGAACTGTCAAATTGACAGTGTGAGTTACAATGTGTCAATATTTCTTTCTGATTTGGATGCCATAAGGAAAAAACGTAAGTGCAACATGTAAAAATTGTTTGTGAATTTTTTTGGAGTGGATTTTGGAACAGTGAATAATTTCTTACGAAATATGAGAATTTAATGTGAAATCCGAATAAAATTATGTGTTCGTGGAAAAAAAAAATTTTTTCGTTTTTTTTTTTTGAAAAATATAAATGGATAATGGTTAAAAAAGCTCCAATGCTTAATAAAACATATAAATTGAAACGAAAAATTCATGGATGATCAGGAAAAAAGACGATTGTTTATTCATATGCGTTGATTTGAAATTTAAAAACAATCTTCTTTTTTCCTGATTTTCTATTTTTTTTTTTTATTTTTATTTATTTATATAAGCTTATACAATGTAAATTTACATATGTACAACCTAAAAAACATGCAGCGCTAGCATCAGAGGCTATCAGCTGACAGATTTTCAATTTATATTTTATATTTACTCAAAAACAAATAGAAAAACAAAAAATATTGTTTATGCCAAAGCGCTTGAATAAAGAATAAAGAAATAAATAATATGAAAATCATATATTTTCTGTTCTAAACCATATCTATTCTATTTTAGTGCGCCCAGCGAAGGGGGCCGGGTTTGCTAGTCTATTAATAAAACTTATTTCTCTTGTCTGATTGATTTTAGGTGAATCTCCAAGGAGTTGTGATGATCACCGCAAGGGACTTCTGGAGAAACGGGTTCCACACAAACAGCGATAACTTTTACAATTATAAATTTTTTTTTTAAATTTTGCTAAAGCAAGTCGAAACATGATGTATTAATGCTATGTTTTTATTTTTGTAAAATAAAACAATTGACTGGCAAAAAAAAATTATTGGAAATCATCATTTTTTCGGGCCTCTGACTACCCTTAAACCCTTAAAAAAGGCTAAAGGTAAAGTTCCATAGATTACAAAAAACTTTTCTAGTTTTTGTTATAAAGTATTCATACATACTCGTATATAATGAACGAAATGTGTGTTGCCCCACCTCAAGACCGATATATTTCAATTCATTTGGTTATAGAAACTCTCTCAATTGAGAATTCGTACTGAAATTGAATGGGACACGTCAGCTAACTATCACGGTTGTCGATCTATTCGGCAATCCTATGACAGTCTGTTCTACGTTACCAGAATGACCCGGATTTATATACGGTCAAGCACTGTCAATACAGCAGCATTCCTCATACATGTTCCTGCTACAATAACAACAACAACACCGTTTTGACTCATTTTTTTTAAGAAACCGAAGTGCGAGTGGCGTTATTATGACGTGAAATCTACTATTTCCATCGAGAATAGTTACAGAAACGGTTTACAGAATTGATACTTCAACCTACTTGAGGACTTCAACCACTTAGTAGCACTACCAAGTAATACCGAAACTACCCGGATTTATTATATATCCGACCAAGGAGTGTCACTCCAGCAGCACTCCCCGTGCATATATGGGGAATGTTTTTGCTGCTACAACAAATACAACTACCAAGTATCGTTTAGTGCTTTTTTCGTTTGGCACATAATATATTTAAGTTTTTGCTAAATACACATATGACTATATGTAAAGAAAAAGCGAAGTTTGACCCATGAGGGTATGAACTTTTGTGTAATTAAGGATATATAAAGGCAACATTTTCAAGTCGTTTATTACAAATAACTTTTAATCAGTTAAACAATTTGATATTTTAGACCCATTTGCGCCACGAAGTAGATAATTACCTTTCTTCAATTACATACCATCGTAGCCAATATATCAAATGTTTTTGGTTTTTATTTATTGTACTTATTAATTGATTTTTTTTTTAAGTGAAACTTCTTAGGCGTCGATGGACGAGCGAGAATGGAGAGTAAAATTTCAAGGCCATGCAACTTTTTGGGCATTTTCGTTCCGCGAGAGAGAAAAAAGATGTAACGTAGAGGAAAAGGAGAGAGAGAGCTATACCTCATATATATCTTAGATACACTTTCGGCACTTTCGCACTTTTTTTTGTTAATTTAAAGATATATAAGCTAACACGATTTCATAAAAAAAATTCAATTTCAGGCTGGGCGTCTACTAAAAACTTCCACATTGGGTACATTTTCATAGATACCGTTATACATTTATGTTGTGCCGAACTACACTTTTATTAAGAACTAGCAAACCCGGCCCCCTTCGCTGGGCACACTAAAATAGAATATATATGGTTTAGAACAGAAAATATATGATTTTCATATTATTTATTTCTTTATTCAAGCGCTTTGGCATAAACAATATTTTTTGTTTTTCTATTTGTTTTTGAGTAAATATAAAATACTAGCAAACCCGGCCCCCTTCGCTGGGCACACTAAAATAGAATATATATGGTTTAGAACAGAAAATATATGATTTTCATATTATTTATTTCTTTATTCAAGCGCTTTGGCATAAACAATATTTTTTGTTTTTCTATTTGTTTTTGAGTAAATATAAAATATAAATTGAAAATCAGGAAAAAAGAAGATTGTTTTTAAATTTCAAATCGACGCATATGAATAAACAATCGTCTTTTTTCCTGATCATCCATGAATTTTTCGTTTCAATTTATATGTTTTATTAAGCATTGGAGCTTTTCTAACCATTATCCATTTATATTTTTCAAAAAAAAAAACAAAAAAAATTTTTTTTCACGAACACATAATTTCATTCGGATTTCACATTAAATTCTCAAATTTCGTAAGAAATTATTCACTGTTCCAAAATCCACTCCAAAAAATTCACAAACAATTTTTACATGTTGCACTTACGTTTTTTCCTTATGGCATCCAAATCAGAAAGAAATATTGACCCATTGTAACTCACACTGTCAATTTGACAGTTCAGTTCCGCCCCAAGCGTTAAAAAAGTAAGCGACATTATGGCTGGTTCAAAAGAATGCTGTACCCGTTGCCAGTGCTCCGAATTACAACCAAACTTTACGAACCCCATTTTCAATACTTACTTAACAATGTGTGTAAGTTTGGTTTAATTCGGTGCAAAGACACGACGGGTCCACGTTTTGGCATATATTTCGGAACCCTAGTCATCAATAGGTATGAAAATTACCCGTATTAAAGCACTTATCAACAGCTTTCATTTGATACCCATATTGTACACACACAACCAAAGGTTACCCGGGTCCACGTTTTGACCTATATATCGAGACCCCAGTCACGGAGCGGCATGAAAAATACTCTGTACTAAGGCATTCACCAACAGCTTCCATTTGATACCCATATTGTACATACACGTCCGAAGGTTACCCGGGTCCACGTTTTGACCTATATCTCGAGACCCTATCTACCAATAGGTATTCAAACTATACGGAAATCATCTTCATTACCTACTTAACAATGTGTGTAAGTTTGTTTAATTCGGTGCAAAGACACGGCGGGTCCACGTTTTGGCATATATTTCCAGACCCTAGTCATCAATAGGTATGAAAATTACCCCGTATTAAAGCACTTATCAACAGATTTCATTTGATACCCATATTGTACATACACAACCAAAGGTTACCCGGGTCCACGTTTTGACCTATATCTCGAGACCCCAGTCACGGAGCGGCATGAAAAATACTCTGTGCTAAAGCATTCACCAACAGCTTCCATTTGATACCCATATTGTACATACACATCCGAAGGTTACCCGGGTCCACGTTTTGACCTATATCTCGAGCCCTATCCACCAATAGGTAACCAAACTATACGGAAACCCTCTTCAATACCTTCTTAACAATGTGTGTAAGTTTGGTTTAATTCGGTGCAGACACGGCCGGTTAGCGAACACACACAAAAAGTTCACTTTATTTTATATATAAGATTTTTTTCAGTTTGTGTCCGAAAATTCCAAATATCTTACGGAACCCTATTTTCTTCCAAAATAAAATGTAATCCATGTTACTCCTGGATAATGTAGTTTTCTAATGGTGAAAGAATTTTTAAAATCGGTCCAGTAGTTTTTGAGCCTATTCGTTACAAACAAACAAACAAACAAACAAACAAACAAACAAACAAACAAAGTTTTCCTCTTTATAATATTAGTATAGATTTACTTAAGGGGGCAGATACCTGTAAACGGCCATATTTTCCTTGATTGTCATTAAAATTATTTAAAATGAATAAGTCAATATATTTTTTTCAAAATTGGCATACAGTTTATTTATACATTTAAATAATATAAATATTTTTTTTCTTTAATCATTTAAAATGGCGGATGTACACTCAATTCTTCCAGGAAGGTCGCAGCGGGGCTTCTCAATCGGCGGGCAATGTAGCATCGGCGGAAAAAAATGCGCGCAATAAAATGCTCCAAAAAAAATGTATTTTGTAGCGAATTTTCCTACTATTTCTGCTTCGAAAAAATTATGTTTTCGCAAAATATAAAAGATGCGTGCAAAATTTCAGGGAGATCGGTCAATAACTTTTCGAGTAGTTTTGAGAAAAACGCGTTTAAAGTTTGAATACAACGTAACTATATCTCACGGTTGGCGATCTATAATATAAGAAATACTTAAATTTACGTTCTAAAATTTTTTTTGACATATTCTTAAATTATTATACATATTAACATTTTGTGAAACAAAAATTTTTTTTTTTCAATATTTTACAGTTAATTGTCCCCTTAATAATCGCAATAATCCTCTTTTAGAGGATTTAATTAACATATTTTTTTATATTTTTATGTTTTCATAAATTTCTATATTCTTTATTGAGTTTGAAAAAAAATCTACATAAATATATATAAATTATAGTATTTAGTGCCCCCAGCTGCAATAAACATGCTCTGTATCAAACATGTTAAGTTCCAATTAGAATTAGCAATTGATGCAATTGGTTTATATTCTCTAATTCATCAAACAATTAGAATGAGTTCAACTAATTCCCATTAGATAATTGAAATTTTTTTCCAATGGTAAAACTAATTGCAATTAGTTGCCATTAGTAAAAAAAATTGGTTTACCTTTACAATTAGAAATCTAATTGACTTCTGCTAATGCAATTAGATATTTAATTAGCTCAAATTAGAATTAACTAATTGAATATCTAATTGCATTAGCAGAAGTCAATTAGATTTCTAATTGTAAAGGTCAACCAATTTTTTTTGCTAATGGCAACTAATTGCAATTAGTTTTGCCATTGGAATAAAAATTTCAATTATCTAATGGGAATTAGTTGAACTAATTCTAATTGTTTAATGAATTAGAGAATTTCACAAAAGAAGGCTAATTAGCAATCATTAGCATTATCTAATCATTATTTAACATCTATGCTCTGTATATATACATATATATGAATAGCCCTATAATTATCAAATTGTTTTATTTTCCATTAATTAAAATAAAAAATATGTAGGTAAGTAAAATAGTGCAAAAATTTGAACTACGTCATTGTGTCAATGCAACACTGGTGCTGTGCAAAATACCAACAAACGAGAACCGAAGAAAAAAGGGGGAGTCAACTAAGAAAGCGAAAATCAGAAAAATTAGTTGGAAAGTTATCTGGACAAAATTTGAGCGTAATTTTTTGTAAAAATGGAATACGAAAGCGTTTTGATTGTGAAGCCGGAGGTATTTATTTACAAAATCCCACCACGCGCCAGCAACAGAGGTTACAGGTAAGCCATTCGCGGTGGCGGTGCTCCAGTGGGAAAAGTGTGTTCGTGGAAAATTTGTTCGTTTTCCCCATTTCTTGCTTGCCATTGTTTTTTGTTTTTCATTGCCACTGCCAAGCAACGACGACAAAGAATCTAAGTTGAAAAAAATTTAAATTGCTACTGCTAGTAATGGACCACGTCAACGAGAGCATAGCAAAGTTTACATTAAATTGTGACGAATATCTAAAAGAATTCGATGAGATGGTCAATAAGAGAGAGCGCTTTATTGATTGTCCTTAACCGCAGCTTCTTTTCGGCAAGGTTACGTTTCAAGTTCAAAAGCAATTGATTTTTCGGCGCATCAAATCTTTTGTTTGAATGGCATCTTAACAATTTTTATTGGCAATATGAATGCGCCAAGGTCTTTAAATAAACTTTTGCCGCTTTTATGTGCTTTTCGAATTAGTCAAACATTTTGCATAGATATTTAAAATACTTTACAAATAATGGCTGTATTTTGTTGCTTTTCTTCTACTGTTCATACACAGAGCTGCAGATTGGAATCTTGGTGAACCCACATGGACTGGCCGCATGCGTTTGGTGGCCAAAGGCACAGCATGCAATCTTAAGCTGGAAGACAAGACGACGGGTGCGCTTTTCGCCAATTGCCCAATTGATACATATCCTGGTGTTGCTATAGAGGCGGTTTCAGACAGTTCCCGTTACTTCGTAATACGTGTGCAGGACGATAACGGTAGTTAACATAAGCAGATGTGAAAATATTTTATATTTTAGAAGATATTATATATTTGTGTACCCGTAGGTCGCTCCGCCTTTTTGGGTCTAGGTTTTGGTGATCGTTCAGATTCATTCGACTTAAATGTAGCATTGCAGGATCATTTCAAGTGGGTGAAAAACCAGGAACAAATTGAAAAAGAGAAGACGGAACCCAAACAACAGCTTGATTTGGGTTTCAAAGAAGGCGAAACTATCAAAATTAACATGCGAATAACAGTGAGCACTAACGCAGTATAAAAACAACTTTGGTACTATTAAAATTAATGTGGCTTCTCTTATTTTCTATTTTATGCAATAGAAAAAAGATGGTTCGGAGGGCACTACACGCACTGGCAAAGCTAAACCTTCTTCTGGTATTTTGCCTCCACCGCCAGGTGGTATCGGCAAGATTGCACCACCACCTTCGGGAGCCGGCGGCTCGGTGCGACAAAGTCCGGGTACATCGCCTGCACACAAACCACCTGGCAGTGCAGGCACCGAATGGACGGATTACGCCTCAGCGGGGTAAGTTTTGCCGTTGACTCAATCAAAAAAAATATTAATGGCTTACTATTCTGATTACAGTGGCCAAGGCCAGGCACAACAGCAACAGAATACTACAAATGCAAATTGGGTGCAATTCTAATTAGGTTTAAACAAATATTTACATGCATACAAACATAACTCATTCAGATACACCTACATAACTGCAAATGTGTAATACATACATGCATGTATGCGCATTTGTATGTACGTTAATAACATACTAAAGCTAGCAGGATATAACGACAAGCGAAAAATTAAAATTAAAAAAAAAAAAAAATAAAGCTTTTGGCCAGAATCGTACTGCATATAATTTATTGCATTCATGTTAGTAATATTTTGCGCGGGTATATATATAAATATATGTAACAGTAAACATACGATATCGACAATTTAACGAAATTTATGAAATTAGCAAAAAGTTTAAACGGTAATCAAACCAGTTTATGGTATAGCGAAAATGTAAAAGAAAAGAAAAAGCATGGCAAATGTGTATGTAAAACTTGTTAATGTAATATAAAGTAAAATATTAGAGTTCAGTTTATTAGTAAAATTATATCTTAATTATACAATAAAATTTTTGGAAAACCATACATATATACATACATATACACGAAGAATTATAATATTAAGCTGATTAAGAAATTCAATTAACAAACTTCTCTGCTGTAGCATTAACATGGCATTAATTGTAAATTTGTGTGAAAAATTTATTAACTTACTTTTTGTGAAGTATTTCAAAAATTTGTGCGATTTCAAAAATTAGTTAAATTCGTTTGGTAAGTCAAAAGTACTAACATTATGAAATGTACTTACTTCATTTACGTCGATTATATTCGCCTTACACGTTTTTTTTTCTTTTCTTTTTTAATTCACATTTGCATACACATTCCATTTTGTATTATTGTTGGTTTGACGATTGTCTTTTAGCACGAATTATGTTTCAAAAAAAACATACTATATAGCTTATTATTCTAGTATTTTCAAAAACTATGTGATCTTTTGTTCGGAAATAAATTGCGTTTGTATTGAGTGGTACATATTTACGTGCTTAAATAATTTACGTGATGAATTGCACGCCATCCACCATTATGACTGTAATCAACTGAAAATTGTATTAAATGTAAAAAAGTTCATTATAGAATGTCGCAGCATAGCCTAAAATGTATTTATATCAAGCGCGCGTATTTAGATTGTTCAGCGCTTTTGCAATTACGTAGTGCGTGAATTTATTGAATTTAGTATTTTGTTGCATATTGAAAAGAAGCTCTTTGAGACCCCAATAATCGATTGAAAACTGTTTGCAAATGGCAATAATTGTTTCTATAAACTCATCAAATACTAATTTCAAAGTAACAAGTTTAAAGCCTCAAAATCTAGCAAATAAATGTGAAAAAATATATTTTTATTTTATTACATATTTATGTGTGCGCTGGTTTGATTTTGAGGTTATGAGTATGTAAAGTAAATTTTAAAACTAAGTTATGTATGTATTTAAAACTTCAAATTGGTGAAAATCGATGCCGAAACTAAGTAAAAACTATTATTTTTATTTACAAAATAAATAAACTTAACTTGAAAAGAAGGAATGCTAAAGAAAGGCATTCCAAACACACATCGATTGATTTCAATGGCATTTTCGGCAGTGAGATTAGGTGTGCATTAGTTAATTAAGGATTATTTCGCATAAATTTGAAATTAATGACTTCAAAGGGTTAACCTGGGTGGACGAATGCAAAAAGCTAAACAATTTTTTGTTTTCTTTCGCAAAATTCGCTGAATTTTGTTTTTTTTTTTTGTTTTCTTTGGCAAAAGCTAAATTCTTTTTTTTTTTGTTTTCTTTGGCAAAAGCTAATTTTTTTTTTCTTTGGCTGTTAATTAATTTGAAATCAATGACATCAAAGGGTTAACCTCTTGACAAAAGCGCAAAAAAAAATTTTTTTCTTTGGAAAAAGCTAAATTCTTTTTTTTTTTGTTTTCTTTGGCAAAGGCTAAATTTTTTCTTTCGCAAAAGCTAAATTTTTTTTAGTTTTCTTTGGCAAAAGCTAAAATTTTTGTTTTGTTTTTGTTTTTTTTGGCAAAAGCTAAAATTTTTTTTTGTGTTTTCTTTTGCAAAGCTAATTTTTTTTTTACTTTCTTTAGCAAAAGCTTTCATTGGCAAAAGCTAAAAATTGTTTTCTTCTTTGGCAAAAGCTAAAAATTTTTTTTCGTTTTCTTTCGCAAAAGCTAAATTCTTTTTTTTTCGTTTTCTTTTGCAAATGCTAAATTTTTTTTTTTATCTTTGACAAAAGCAAAAAAAATTTTTTTTCTTTGGCAAAAACTAAACATTTTGTTTTTGTTTTCTTTCGCAAAAGCTAAATCCTTTTTTTTTTGTTTTCTTTGGAAAAAGCTAATTTTGTTTTTGTTTTCTTTCGCAAAAGTAAAAATTTTTTTCCTTTGGCAAAGACTAAACATTTTTTTGTTTTCTTTCGCAAAAGCAAAATTTTTTTTTTGGTTTCTTTCGCAAAAGCTAAATTTAATTTTTTGTTTTCTTTGGCAAAAGCTAAAATTTTTTTTTTTTGTTATCTTTGACAAAAGCTGAAAAAAATTTTTTTCCTAAAAATTTTCTAAAAATTTTTTTTTGTCTTCTTTTGGTAAAGCTAAATTTAATTTATTGTTTTCTTTGGCAATAGCTAAATTTTTTTTTTGTTCCTTTTGTTTTCATTGGCAGAATATAAAAATTGTTTTTTCTTTGGCAAAAGCTAAATTTTTTTTTGTTTTCTTTCGCAAAAGCTAAATTTTATTTTTTGTTTTCTTTGGCAAAAGGTAACATTTTTTTTATCTTTGACAAAAGCAAAAAACAATTTTTTTCTTTGACAAAAGCTAAATTTTTTTTTTGTTTTCTTTCGCAAAAGCTAAATTTTTTTTCCTTTGGCAAAGACTAAACATTTTTTTTGTTTTCTTTCGCAAAAGCTAAATTTAATTTTTTGTTTTCTTTGGCAAAAGCTAAAATTTTTTTTTTTTTGTTATCTTTGACAAAAGCTGAAAAAAAAATTTTTCCTAAAAATTTTCTAAAAATTTTTTTTTGTCTTCTTTTGCTAAAGCTAAATTCTTTTTTTGTTTTCTTTGGCAAAAGCAAAAAATTGTTTCTAACATAAAATCTAACATTTTTTTCTTTGGCAAAAGCTAAATTTTTTTTTTGTTTTCTTTCGCAAAAGCTAAATTTTTTTTTGTTTTCTTTGGCAAAAGGTAAAATTTTTGTTTGGAAAATATATCTGCATTAATAATAAAATCATTCCGTTTACATTCTGTATTTGAAAGATGTCGATTTTCAGTTTCAAGTAAAAAAATAGATAATTGTATTATTTATTTATTTCCTAAGATTAGGACTGGTAGCGGCAGGCTAAACACATACCCTGTCAGAAATCAAATAGATTAACGTAACCAACGCAAGACAAATGTCTTCTCGAAGCCCTATGCTACTGAGAGGAGTGAACGAGGAAACCAAATTATTTAGCAAAAAAAATTTAATTTGAATATGGTTGAAAATGTTTAATATTTTCATGAAAGTTTTTTTTTATAGCAATGACATCTGCAGCGAAATTATTTCTTTATCTCCCTTTTGAAAAATTCGCTGTGGTCGTCCAATCAATGGAATAAAATTTTCAAAGAGGACGACGGCTCACAATGGAAAATGGATCACATGTAGTAATAATGCAATAACATTTACAGGCTGGCGATTCTGGAGGCTCCAAACAGTCACTACGTGGAAAACTGGCGTCAAAGTTTCAGATATTATTTCACAATAAAAAAGTTATTAGCAAAATTAACAAAATTTTCTAATTAATTACTATAACTGAACTAATTGTGTTTCTAACGGACTGTTGAATCGGGTCAAAAATTTTTTCGAAAAACCGTAGAAATTATAAGATTTTAAATTCTCCCTTAATTTTTGGGTTGGGTTAGGTTTGATATTATTTTATTATTTATTTATAATTATTATTTATATAATATTATATGGAGAAAATATGGAGGATGACCACCAAAATACTTTAAAAAATCTAAACTACTTAAGAAAATTGCTTCATTTAAGAAACTTAATTTGTTTAAGTAGGGTGGATAGCAAACCTGCAATCAAAAGTTTTTCTAAAAAAAACTACAATCCCCAATGTTGAAAATGGAAATGATCATTTTTTTTAACTTGCTTATTTTTTTTAAATTTTTTTTTTTGTATTAAATAGCTGCCGGCGTATTATATTATAGATGTTAGTTTTCAAAAACACTCAATCGCATATTTATGCATCGAGTGGAAAATTTTCGATGCATCGAAGCAAAACATTGATATTTTTTGTGCATCGATTTTTATCGACATTTCTAACTGCAGTTTGAGAGGAGCTGCAAAAATACTTTCTCGCAATATTATCTTCCCTTGAGTTCCTGTGTCACTTGAATGCGAATTTTGATATTACTGATTTTTTATGCTTAACTGTTTAGTTTTTTGAGTGAGGTATTTAAACAATTGCAAAACAAGTAGTAAAAATTTGCATTGTGCAAAAAAACAAAAAATAACTGTATACTAATTAGTTAATGAGTTTGCAATTCCGATAGTAAGAAGCTTTAGCTTTTATAAATTCAAATAAGATATGTGGAAATATTTTTTTCTCCATGCAGGAAAGTATTTTGAAGATAGCGCTAATATTTTGTAAATAAGATTAATTGGAATATATGTTATCTGGTAAGAGTATATTACAGAGAATCTAATTCTTACCAATAGACTCCGATTCAGTCACTCAACACCTGCTATTGCCGACAGTAGAGAAATTAAGCCAACCAAAGCATTAACTGAACATACCCCAAAACAAGCATCAGCTGTGTTTGCTATTGGTTGGCAGAATTATTTATTTCGCCTCAATTAGAATTAAAGCTAATATTACAGCCTAAAATTAAATAATCCTGCGATTTGTTAGTGTTGAGCGGAGAATTTTTAACATAATTAACAAATACAATGTATACTCTACTGCATGGCTTCTACAAGTACCTCACACAAAAGGAGGAATACTGTGTAGTAATTTTGGGACTGGACAATGCTGGCAAAACGGTTCGGTTGCTCCGCTTATCGTTGTTTAATTACCAACATATTTCATTTATATGCAGACTTATCTGGAGGCAGCGAAAACAAAATTTACAAAGAACTACAAGGGTATGAATCCGACGAAGATCACAACAACGGTAGGCTTGAACATTGGCACAATAGACGTAGCAGGTGTGCGATTGAATTTCTGGGATTTAGGAGGCCAGCAAGAGTTGCAATCACTATGGGATAAATACTACCAGGAATCGCATGGTGTAATTTATGTGATAGACTCGAATGATCGCGAGCGCATGGATGAGTCGAAGGCGATTTTTGGTTAATATGAAATAACAAATTGTCTACTAGGCAAAGTGAAGTGAAAATGAGTGCTTGATTACTTGCAGATAAAATGATCAAAAACGAATTGCTCTCAGGTGTACCACTACTGATACTTGCCAATAAGCAGGATCTGCCTGATGTAATGGGCGTGCGCGATATCAAACCTGTTTTCCAACAATCTGGCGCGTTAATCGGACGTCGCGATTGTTTGACAATGCCAGTGTCAGCTCTCACAGGGTAGGCAATAAAAATAATGGGGTTTTATAGTACCATTGAAATATTTTGAATTTGTCAACTTATCACACTACAGCGAAGGCGTCGATGAAGGCATTAAATGGTTGGTTGAAGCAATCAAGCGACATTCCATAGTGAGGCCGCCACGCGAGAACGATTGATCGAGCGCTTAGTATTTTGTATGCAGCTGTTACAATGGAAAATATGAAACTGTAAATTGTGCATATTTGTGCAAATTTGTATGTGTAAATTTTTATAATAAGTATTTACAAGTATACCATATACATACATACGTTTAGTTATTCGCTTATGGAAAATAACTTTTACTAAATTTTAGTTTTAGGCATCATAATAAGTATTTTGAAAAATGCAAACAATTTTAAAATTTAATAAAATCAAACATTTTGTAATAAATGCAAAATCACAATTACCATAAGTAGAGAGGGCAGATGGGTCTTTTGAAAAGATTAAGAGAATATTTCCATGCAACCAAACTGTCAACCCCTCTTCAAGCGCAACCACTCTACCTTTGCTGCTTATCAGTTGGTACTCCAATTAATACTTTACCGAGTAGCTGATAAAATGTTGTGACTTTTGTTAAATTCGTACGTTTTATTTTTTCAAGTGTTCCCCACTGCTTGCTCTCTCAAGCGATTTTAACATTATTTACCTACATGTACACACATGCTTTCCAGATAACATAAAACTTTTGATATCAATGTAGAGCAGCAGGTAATAGGAGATGTGTCAGAATTTTTGGTGCTTGCTAACGCGAATTAGCTCATCGGTCTGCACAACTTGCATTTAATAGAGCAGAGCGTTCTTTAAATAGGCGCTCGTGCACTCTTGAGGTAGATTTCACTAGGGTTTGAAATGTTATTCAGTATAAATTAGACGCTTTCGTATTCGGTAGGAATCGACAGGTGTGCTAGCGTTACATCAATACAAACGTGTTAACAAGTGGTTTTTCGGTATATGTCTCTATGAAATAGATTAACATGCTGAATATTCTATAAATGATTCATTTTTCGAAGTGCATTTAAAAATTATTGTGCAAATATTATTGTAATACTGCTCTCTAAGGGCAGCACCGAACCATCCATTTCAGTGGATATAATAATAAATATAACAAGTCGTCGAAGGAATCAAAACGGTATTACCTATATAAAAACAGACAAACATATAAAAAAAGTCTCATTTAAGATAACAAATAGCTACTATCGCGACATCGTTTTACCCGCTTATCAGCAACAGTCAGTGAGTGATATCGAATTTTTCGTGGTTTCTTGTACATTTTTGGTGAATGGTGTGAATTGCAAAAACTAGTTATGTTCATATGTATATGTGTTAAACAAATAAGAGTATAAGTAAATATTAAAATTTAGTAGAATATAAATTTAAAAAAATTTTGTGTGTGACACTAAATTTCATAATTTCCTGCAGTTGAGCCACGATGTACCCGTATTACGAACCAGATTGGAGTGTTTTGCCGCCTGAAAATAATCGCAGGTACTTAACATTGTTAATGCATTTCTTTATCTGTTTTAGAAAATATTTATAAGTAGTTTGTCTTATTGGCTGTTAAAGCAAAGGGGAATCTTAATGTGAACGCCCACCAAATCTATGTAATTTTTCATACGATATGCTGCTTATACATATGTACATATGTATGTAGGTATGTCTAAATAAATAGATATTTTGCTATAAGCTAACGAATATTACAATCAATCAATTGTTCATATTTTCGAAAAAAAACTATAGTACACTAGGCGCAAAAAGAGACTGTCTAATTCGCAAGCAAAAAAAAAAATCAAAATATATCGTGATTGTAGGCTAAAGGCATTATTCGGATAGTCAATTAGATTAAATATAATATTCAAATAACAACAAATTTTAACTTCGACTTTTATAACCTCAATATATATAAGTATGTATAAGTAAGTAGCCACATATTATTATCTCCTTGTATGCATGTCACCAGCCAGCGCAACTAATTGTACTTATGGGTGAAATTGTTTCTTTTTTTTTTTTTTGAAGTGAAACTTCTTAGGCGTCGATGGACGAGCGAGAATGGAGAGTAAAATTTCAAGGCCATGCAACGTTTTGAGCATTTTCGTTCCGCGAGAGAGAAAAAAGATGTAACGCAGAGGAAAAGGAGAGAGAGAGCTATACCTTATATAAATCTTAGATACACTTTCGGCTGAATTTTTCCTTGTGCTTGCTAATTTCTAGTTAGAAATAACACTGCCTACTTTTTGGCGCTTGTTTGTTGGTGCAAAGTTGTAGGAAATATATATTTGGTGCCTACTGTTTTAGACGTTTTTTGGGCCCTAATTTTTTTGGCGTTTTTTTTTTGGTGCCTACTTTTTGGCGCTTATTTCCGTTTACTGGTTAGTGCTTGTGCGTACTATAAAGTGCTATCCATTCCGGCGTCGGATTTATTGGTATTGCCTTGCGGTAATTTGTGCCGGTGCTGCGATCCTGAAATCGCTGCGTTTGTGCGGATGATAAACGCTCGGAGTAGTGCGCGTTGTTGCCACGGTTTGTGTCCGGCGTTTACCTACACCGGTCGATCCTTCTCCTTTTTTTGTAAATTTTGTCTATTTGTATTCTCTGCAAATGTTGTGAATTTATTTAGACATATATTCTTTCTCTCTCTCTCTCTCTCTCTCCCATTCTCTCTCGGGTCTCTCCCTCTTTCTTTGTCTGTCTTGAAAGTTTCACTTCTGTTATGTGTACTACGCTATACGCACTTTTTTTCCTTGTTCACTCCTCTCGGGAACATAGGGCCTCGACAAGACTTAGTCTTGCGTTGTTTCATATTTTTCGGTCAGAAGAATCGCACAGATGGTTGAGGACTTCGCTAAATTTTTGGTGTGTCTGCGCTATTAGTGCGGTTACCCGCTTCCTCTTGCTGGCGCCACTGATGCAATGTGTAACTGTGTGTTTTTCTTTGTTTTTGCTTGCAAATAATGCGCTGACTATTGTGCGGGAGTAAGGATGGAAAGGATAAGTTTTTGGGGTTGAGGAATGAGATTTTCTTTTTGTTTTTTAGAAACAGGGAAAGTAGGTAAATTTGGAAAAGTGTGAGGACCGTGCTTTACGTGGGACTGAAACCCACAACCTTTGGGATAGTGCACTTGCGCTAGACTACCGAGGCAGTTGTGTGGGTCACATAGAGGCAGTAAAATCTGGCCACTGCTAATATAATCAGTGAAAACTTATAAAAATCAAAGAAATCATAATCATACAAAATGTTTTTCTGCTGTTGTTGTTGTTGTTGTAGCAGCCTAAACAATCCCCATATATATAGTGGAAATGCTGCTGAAGTGACAGTCCCTGGCCGGATATACATCCGGGGCATTCCGGTTACGTAGAATCGACTGTCGTGGGAACGCTAAGGTTTTTTCTAATAGCGGTCGCGCCTCAAGCAATAACGATTTTCGGAGAGCATTTATGGCATGGAAATGCTTCTCATAAAAACCACTTGCAGTTCAAAGGGGTCCTAATGTAAAGCCCGCACCTTTCAGCTGGTTGAATCAACTGCTAAAAATTTGCAACGATTGCAACGTCTAAGGGCTTTTAACTTTCACTACCTTCATACATTTTCCGTTTTAATTCCTATTTCAAGCACTTTAGTGAGTCAGAAAGCAAATAGATTAACGAAACCAACGCGAAACAAGTCTTGGAAAATAAAAAAAATATACAGTTAAAAGGCCGAAAAAAGCAAATTTTTCAGAATCTTTTCTGAGAAAACTTTTAAATTTATTGATCTAAAAATGTGAATCTTTTAACTGTATTTTAAGACTTAGTATTAGTAAAAATACTTATTTGGAAAGGAGCTACATCTGATCTCTGGGAGCTCCTCTCAAAAAAGACGTTTTGCGGTGACCACTATGTCTCTGAACTGGATCCTCAGAAATTAGAAAACCAAACAGATTTCGTTAAAGTAATGTTAAATCAAGTAATTAATCGAAGAAATAAGCAAAATAAATTTTTTTGACAAAATTGCGGTTTCTCAAAACAAGCCAACAAAAAATAATCGATTTTTGACCAAAATTTCGGACTTAAATTGTTTATTAAAAAATTTTATCGGTGAGAAATATTCTTCAACTAATTTCTAAAAACTATATTTAAGAAGCTCATGTTGAAATTCGAGACTAATCGGTATAGACGTTTTCGAGTAAAGTTGGTCACCGACTTTGAAAACACCATTTTGAAAAAAACGCGTTTCAAGTTTGAAAAGCACTTAACATACGATACATTTTTTTTAACTTACATGGAGTTGTCTATTCCAGGACCATATAATACACCCTCCCCCGCTTTGACAGCTTCTAATAACTCGAGCTGATTTTGTCTGCGGGCCATTCTTTTAAACACTCTGAAACGCCTTTTCAAATTTGCGTGTAACTTCGATAATATTCACCAGAACGATATTAAATTTTCTGTGTGTATTCTTAAATATATATACATACATTAAGAACAAAAAAAAAATTAAAAACTCGATTTTTTGAAAATTCTAGCTGTATATGACCCCTAAAACTATTCTTTTGACAATTTTCGCTTTTTATTATTGGATTTTTAATTTTTTTTCTTATATTATTACATTAATAATAAGTGACGCAACTGTTACCATTTTTACTACCACGATTTTTAACACTTTTCTATGAAAGTCGTGAGCGAAATGGAATCGCCAAAGAAATTGAAGTGAAAGTTGGTCTGTGAGCCAAGTTGGGTGGTATAGGCCTTGCTTGAAACTGTAGCGCCCTCCATTTGCAAAATAGCATATTTGGATCTCCAGTTAAAGCACCTATTAAGGATAAAACACCATAATCATTAATTTTATCAAGTTATTATGGATAATTCAGTCTGCAAGTATTTTATTATAGCATAATTAAAAAAAATGTGATTATTATCGCTTTAAACCGTTACTTCAGTTTCTTAACAATTTTCATAAGCTCTGTGTAAGATTCAAATTTTTTAGAACTTATTCAAAGTATTAAAAAAGTTTGGAAAAATCGCTTGTAACATTAGAACTTCTAAGATATTGCGGTACGTAGCAATTGAATTTCTGGTAGAAATATGGTTACTATTTACGATATTCGAAATAATTTTCTGCTTTGTTCAAACTGTTTTTAGGCGTGATTATATACATACATGGTTATTGTACTGGCAGATTTGCCTACGTGCCGTGAACTAAAGTGCCTCCCTGATTCGAACCCCACATAAAAATAAAAAAAGCATAATAAATAATTGTCGCGTACACTTCTGTTAGCTGTTTGGCCGAGCTCCTTCTCCCTATTTCGAACCCAACCTAAGTGGTTAGGGATAGTCAGAATTTTCAAAACATTGGATTTTTTTTTGGCATTTTCTTAAAGTATAATGTCTTAAAAGTATTGTGCGAAAATGTGAAGCGAATCCGGCAAATACTTTTCGAGTTATTCAACAATTAACAAAGGGCGCTCGGGCGCTCCGGAGCTCGATAGCAAAACTTTAAAGGCGTTTTTCTCAAAACTATGTTTTTTGATTTGGTAATCACGGTAACTTAAAAACTGCTTGGTATATTTCAATAAAATTTATACTGCTTTTAAAAAACATAAAAAACTCGTGCCTGATTGAATTTTTTTTTCTAATTTCGATTTAAAAAAAAAATTATTTGTCGGTTCTTTTCTCGAAAATCTGAAAAATATTTCCTCAGGCCGCCATATTGTTAATTTTGAAAAAAGAAAAAAGCATCGATCAGGCATATGATTATCTATTATTAAAACTAATTTCTCTTGTCCCATTGAACGGGTAGAAACATGATGTATTAATGCTATGGTTTTATTTTTTTTAAATAAAGCAATTGGCTAGCAAAATTATGGAAAATTAACATTTTTCCTAATCTACTCTAATTTGAGGCTCTCTACTGCTCTGCGAAAAAAATTCATAGAAGCTTTTGTGAAATGTTTGTTGAATTAATAGGGTCACTAATTAAATATATGTACTTATACATATATGTATATACTTATTTCCATCCGTCTACAATTTCTTAACTCCTTCAAATATGTACATTTTACAAGAGTAAGACTCCTTAAAATTTTATTATTATTATTATTTATTAAAAAAAGTAGACAAAGCTTTTTGTCTATAATTAAATTTAAAAAAAATTATTTCAATAAGAAATTTTATTTTCTTATCAAAATTACGATACTCGTATTATCTGATTTTATTATTTTAAAATATTTTCTTTGTATAATTCCTGCACCACTGTGTGTAAATTTTACAAATGAGTAACCCTACAAAATACACCATCCCGAAATGCACTGTTTTTATCGATTTCGCTTTTTGCTGTCAACGTTGTTTCGCCTTTTTTAGCCCCGTTCGTTGCCACTTGACAAGTTCCGTCAGTCGTGTTGGTCGTTTGTCATCGGTTAGCAAAAAAGTGGTTTTATTTTGTGAAAATCCAATTTATTTGTTTAATTTTTAGTTTTCCCCACACCTGTTTGTGTGTAAATTCGTTGAAAACCCGTAAAAAGTTAATTGTAAGCGGCAAACTACGAAATAAACGCTACATTCCAGTAGAAAATAAGTGAATAAAAATCGGGCGAACACATCACAAGGAAGAAAATGTAAATTGATGCGTTGTGAAAAAATAAGCGTAGAAAAGACGAAACAAGTTAAAAAGAGTAGGTAAAGGAGCAGCAGTGAACGTGAACAATTGTATGTGCAAGCAAAGGAAAACGTAAACGTCAAGAGATTCGCAACTGAAAAGGTTAAATACGTGAATTTGGATTAAAAAAAAAAGTGCAAATTAATTGAAATATCATGTAAGCATATTGCATAAAACCAAAAAAGTGTTTTACGAAAGTTGACGCATTCAAGAAATGGAAATCCATTTTAGTCATTTGATCGCAACTGGAGGCAAGCACTGTGCTGGTGCAACGTACAAAGATTTGTCTTTAAAGAGTGCAAGGAATTTTTTTGCCGCCACTGCAGCGTCTAGCCTAGCTTTTACACCTGTGGTCAACGGTTCCAGCCTTCTACTGTATGACTACCTTTACCCATATATGCATAAGTACATGCCCTGCTTATGTCTTTAAGCATTTTCGTTCACAACCATGCTCTTACCTTACCGTACACATTTTGTAAAAATTGTCAAAATGTATATAAAACAGTGTTAACTTCGAATATCAGAGGAATGCATGGCTCCCTTCCTTACACGCTAAGCGCGTAAGCGAATTTCAAAGATCTAATTGTGTCTATTTAAATTAGACAGATATTATGAACTAAAAATTGTTCCATTTTTATCAGTTTGCCACTTTTATCATTTTTCTAGAAATTCTTATCAACGTGGACGAAAGCAGTTTATAAATCAAATGAACGTCTACATTAAATCAACTGATAAGTGGCTTCTGTTTCAATTTCTTAACTTTTACACACGAGTTGTACGTACCAGGATAATTGTTTTCAAATTAATATTTTAAAAGTCAAAAGCTGAATGTATTATGCACAAAATATAGTAGGCCTAGTGCATAAAACTAAAATTGTTTTTGATGCTTCACAACTAAAAACACCGCATAGAAGTGCTACTTCATTAAGCAACTTCTATTAATGTTACTTGAAAATAATTATAGGCCACATATTCCTTTGAACAGTTAAAAAAATGGGTTAAATGCCAACTAATATTAGTTTGTTATTCACCACGCATATGATTTCCATTCACCACACCTTACTAAGCTGTCATTTGTCTGCTGTTGGGTTTTTGCTTAGTTTTGGCCATGTTTGTGTTCATTAGTGTTGGCCAAGAGGCACAGGAAAAACGCAAACAAAGCGGAGGAATATCAACTCAGGAAGGAACACCGATTTACCTTTTTTTTCGCTGTACGTTTCTGTTTGGTGAGCATTTGTATGCCACCATTCCTGTTTCCGTTCCTGTGTGGCCAAAAGCCAAGCAGCCGCCCACCCACTAAACTTGCGCTTAGTGCACTAGTAACAATTGCAACTGCAAGTTGGTAGTTTGCATTAGTTGTGGGCTTCGCCACCGCATATAAATGCTTTTGAATGCATATAAAAAAGTGAAAAGATGTATATAAAATATGCACAATTGAATTCAAGGAGTAAATGAGAGGTGTGCAGTGCGCAAATAAGGCCTAAAGAATGGCGAAAGGAGGTTACATCGGCGAAAATTTACACAACAAGTAGCTTTATATTTTCAACTTTCAGTACTTGAGTGCTTTTTCTGGTAAAATTGTGCCTTCTAGCTCAATTAGCATCAATAGCCGCAACGTTGTAATTTGTCAGTATGAGGCTTTGAATGAAAACAAAAGGGTGGTGTGAGCTGCAGTGGAACTGAATATATAGTACTAGGCCACTCAATTGTCATGCTTGAGGGCAATAAATAGTTGTAGGTACATACCTACGTGTCTTTCAATTGGCACCATCTGTCATCGGCATCCAGTTTGTCTTTATTTATTAAATTTACGTGCGAATGTCAGATGCGTTCAGCTTCTTAAGCCACATCACACAAATAATTGATGACTATTAGGACACTGCGTCGCTCGCTCCTTTAGTCAAAGTCAAAGATGTTTGTCTCTCTACCTCTTTGTTTACTAATTAATCTCAACAAGATCTGAATTAACCATGAATACTGTAATTATTTGTTAGAGTTGTGAAATAAGCCTGAAAACAGCACATTGGCTACATAGAATTATTATAATTTTTAAACAAAATACACTTAGCAACAGCAAATACCTGTAAATTCGCAATGCCTGTAAATTTTCGCACTTCATTAATGATAGATAGATTAATTATCTGGTTGAATAACTGCATGGCTTCCCGAAAATTGAACAACTCATCCGATAGACATCGGAAAATTTGTTAACCGTTTGCTGTTGTTTTTGCTGCATAACATTTAGCAATCAGCCTATAAAGCGTGGCTCAATCACTCAGTCACTTAGGCCCAGCCTTTGCATTATTTTGCTTTATTTGTCAACGTAAATACGTAACTAATAAATGATATATTCGCTTCGGCTGTAGCTGAGTATCGGAATTGAGTTGCTCACTCTCATACAGTCAGGCCAACAGTCTCATTTTTGCGGCTAGCTAACCAAGCCTCCCATACGTTTTCATTGTAGTATTGTGGCAGCGGCACTAGCGACGCAGCGCGTTTGTAGTACGCATTGCTCGTCGTCATTGCTATTGAAGTTCAGTTGTTACCCCCCACACTAACAATAACACTTGGATTAATCTATTCAACAGTAACAAAACGAAAAACAGTGATAATCAAATAATAGTAATATAAAATCCATAAAAAAAGTTGTGTTTTCCTGTGTTCAACTACAAACGATCTCTGCACAGAGCAGAGCATAGAGGTGAGTAGTGGAGTTAAAGGCGGGTGAAAAACTGATGGTGTAGCAGTGACAGATTTTAGCGCGTGTCTGTGCCTACGACCAAGTACCAAAAACAATAACAAACAACAAACACGCCCGCAATAGCAACAGCTATTGGAGTATAATATATGCAAAAACAACAACTGTGAAAGCAACAGCAACAGCAACAATAACCATTAAAGTCAACTGAATCAGTGAATCACAGCTCAAAATGAATTCCGAACACGGGTAAATGCTGTTTTGTAATTGCGCTTCTACTTACTAGATATCATTTGCTCTCCTTTAGAAACATTTTTAAGTTAATTTATATTTTTATTACACTTATGTATAGGGTTTTTCAGTAAGAGCGCTTCAACTTTTGAACTTTTTTGAATAAAACACAAACGGTTTGACTTTTTTAACTAATTTTTTTTTTATTATCGAGTTTGAACATATACATTTAAGTATGAAATTCGACCTTTTGCATGACCACCACGTGCACGTTTTACGAAGTCCAATCGATGAACCCAATTTTCGACCACTCTTTTGCATAAATCGGCCGAAATTCCAGCAATTTCGCGTTCAATATTGGCTCTGAGCTCACAAATCGTCGCCGGCTTGTTACTGTAGACCAATGACTTCACATAACCCCAAAACGGGACGGCTAGTTAAATGGACCGTAAAATGGCCGTAATGCTCTTAAAGTAGCAGCAACAGAACGATTATTTTCATAAAAAATTTGCACGATTTGCAATCGTTGCTCAAGTGTGTAGCGTTCCACGATGAAATGTATACTAATGAAGTTTACAAATGACAAGCGAAAAATAAAAAATATTGCGTCGTTCGCCCTCCCTATCGGAAAAAAGTTGAAGCGCACCTATTGAAAAACCCTATATGTAGGTTTTTTATGTTATAATAGTTGGGAAAATTAATGCATAATTTCTTAATTTTTTGTAAAGTTAAATAACTTCTATACAATAATTTTTAATTTTTTAGTTCACTGTTAAGCCAAAATTATTGAAATAAAATTATAAATTGTGTAACCAAGTTAAGTTTTAAGGGGTTAGGGGTAGTCAGAGAGCCGAAAAATGATGATTATCAATAATTTTTTTGCTTTATTTTTCAATAACAAAAACATAGCATTAAACATCATGTTTCGACCTGACTTTAGCAAAATTTCAAAACAAAGAAATTTTTATAAAAATTATCGCTGTTTGTGTGGAGCCCGTTTCTCCAGAAGTCCCTTGCGGTGATTACTACAAGTCCTTGGAGATTCATCTAAAATCAATCGGACAAGAGAAATTAATTTTATAAATAGATAATCTTGTGCCTGATCGAAGCTTTTTTTCAAAATTAATTTAATTTTTAGATTTTCGAGAAAAAAAAAACATACAATGAATTGTTAAAAAAAAATCTAAATTTTTGTAAAAAAATCCTTCCATTAGGCACGAGTTTTGTATGTTTTTCGAAAGCAGTATAAATTTGATTGGAATCTACCAAGCGGTTTTAAGTTACAGTGATCACCTGTTCAAAAAACATAGTTTTGAGTTTTAAAAACGCATTTAAAGTTATGCGAACGCTTCGGAGCGCCCGAGCGACCTTTGTTAATTGTTGAATAACTCGAAAAGTATTTGTCGGACTCACTTCAAATTTTCACACAATATTTTTAAGATATTATATATACTTTAAGAAAATGAAAAAAAAAATCAATTTTTTTGAAAATTCTGACTACCCTAACCCCTTAAACAATTTATTTGCTGCCTACAAGAAAGGCTATTTAAAAAATATTGATTATGAAGCAATGAATGTCTCGATGTTAGGCACATTTTTTTATTTATTCAGCTGGAAATGTTTAATTTTACAGAACTTTTTTTATCAATCGATTGTATGTATATATGTAAATATGCATATAATATTAACTGAAGTGACACCTTTTGAACACCCCGGACCCCCTCCCGGGGCTGTCAAATAAGTTAAATTTAAAATATTTAATGTGGCTGGCTTTTGAAAGGTGAACTTATTTGACTTGAACAGTTTTTGCTTTTATGTCAATAAATCCGGAAATGTAATATTTAATAAATCATAGAAAAATGTAATAGTTATTTTTATTCAGTTTTATTACATTTGAATACCCCATTGGAGCCAAGCAATTCGGTGCTTGGCAGAAGAAAAGTGTTGAGTCGACTTAAGTTATTTTATTATGGAATATTTACATAGGTGTAAATTCGTGAAAATGTGAGTACAAAATTGCATAAGGTTGCTTCCCAGGCTGAAACACAATGGGCTCCTGTCCGGCATTGGAACACAGAGAAGGCATGGACGTCGATCCAACGATTCTCTCCATGCCCCTTGACTCCATGCCATCAGTGAAGAGATACAGTGTAGTGCTACCACAGGCTCGGTTGTGGGAAGACTCAGAAAATGAGCACGGCAAACACTGTTTTCGCATTTTTACGGATGGCTCCAGGACCGAGCATGGCTCCAGCTCTGGGGTCTACGTGGAATCCAGCGGGACAAAACTGCACTTTGCTCTTGGAATGCATGCATCTGTGTTTCAAGCGGAGGTGTATGCAGTTCAAGAAGCGATGAACTTTGTTGTGGAAAACCGATGGAGAGGCAGACCTATATGTGTCTGCAGCGAAGGCCAAGCTGCGCTTATGGCCTTAGACAACCCTCCAACCACATCAGGGGTAGTGAAGTCCTGTAAATCCAGGCTGAACTATGTCGGTAGACATAATAGCCTGATGCTAACATGGGTCCCGGGACACGTGAGTATCGCGGGTAACGAGACCTCTGACTCCTTAGCTAAGATGGGCTCTGAGGCCAACACTTTTGACCCAGAGCCCATTTTGCCACTCCCGTTTGCGGCCATCACAGCCACGGTTAGCAAATGGGTAACTACCACCCATAAGCGAGCTTGGCAGGTTGAGAGCGGCTGCAGATGGACTAAAGTGATGTTACCTGTCATGTCCGATCGACTGTCGCAAACCCTTCTGCCATTAAGCAGAGGGGAGTACAGACGGCTGGTTGGACTGATGACGGGCCACTTTCTGTGGGCGAAGCACATGGAAAGGTTGGGCATCTCAGACAGTGTATAGTACTCTGTCCAGCTTGTGAAGAGGAGGTTGATACGGCGGACCACTTCCTGTGCGTCTGCCCCGCCTTCGCTCGAGTCAGGTTTGAGGTCTTTGGCACTGATGTGTTAATGGTTAATGGTAGTAAAGGGTTAAGGTATGGGCCTTTAGCACTGCGACCATATGGATCTATTGTGCACCCTATGCTGTCTATTGACTGTTCAGTATGCTTATGAATTGCACCAGCTCCTTCTGAGGGAGTGATGGAAAGTCTTCATCTGTATGCATGAACTTGTTTAAAAACCTTTTCTTCTATGCGTCAACCCCCCCGGACATTGGATGATGAGATGTTCTATAGACTCCTCATCTTCGCAGCAAATTCTGCAGGTGCTGGTGTTAGTTATGCCTAATTTATGTAAGTGTTTGTTGCAGGTGAAGTGACCCGTGAGGGCGCCTGTGAGAGTGCGAATGCTCTTTTTGTTTAACGCGAGGGCCGTGTTAGTTCTTTTAGCATTGAAACTTAGGAACTTTTTGGAGTGTCTAAGACCCTCTACGTTGTTCCAATGCTGATTTAATAGAGTTTTAGCCCAGTATTTTACTTTTTGTTTTAGGCTGATGTGTTAAGAAGCGACCATCTTGGCTCCTTGGCACCACAAGATCTACTCAGATTTCTTCGGAGATCGGGTAGATTTAAAGAAAATTAAAAGGGAATCCAAGTGTAGTGCAATGGACTTAATTAATGTCTGAGTGCTGCACTTGCTAGTTGTCCCGACAAAAACAAAAAAAAAAAAAGGTTGCTTCCAAGACGCATTCTTTAAAGGTAGTGGCACTAGACCAACAACAATGTTTTGTACGTTTGATTGTCACGGCAAAGTATTGGAAAAGTAGAATATAAAAAATTAATTCGCCTTGTTTTATTCAATGCTGACAGCCGCATGGACACGGCGAAAGAAAAAAAACCAGCTGATTTAACAAAACCAACTTTAATAGATTCGCCTTGGTTGCTTCTATAATGATACGAATGAGACACCCGTTTACATATCGCTTTATTTTTAATTTTTATATTTTCTTAAGTTATTGTGTGTTATCCTATAAAAAGATATCCTTTCTAAAATATTTATATAAAATAGGCTAGTCCTTTTGTATGCTCGGCGCTCGTGATCGAATGAAAGTCATTACGGTAGAGTACCGTGAATTTAATTAAATTTGATTAATAATAAATTTGCCAATAAAATGGCCGCATTTTATTTTATGCCTTTTTAAAATGCTGCGACTACATGAATTCTATCGCGACGGCGCCGAGAAAATTCCTTTTAATCATTTACTGTATTTACTAAATCAATTCAATCGCAAAGCCAGCTTACCTATTTGTTTTGCACATAAATACTTATACCTACATATACGCCACATATCCATTGCATGTTGAACTAATCACTTTCTTCCTTTCTGTGGTGCTTGCCCGCTCCGCTTGTCGCCATCTTCTTGTACATTTGCAGATTTAATCCAGCCTTTAATATGGCGACCATACGCCAAGCATTCACAGAGGCCGTTGAACGAGGTAGGTGCATCGATAGCGAACAATAACAACAACTAAATGCAAAGAATCCGACAGAGTGCAGCGATTGTTAGAAATGCCTATACGTGTTACACTAGATATTCGAGGGCTTTTGTATAGCTTAACCCTGTCTGCCACTGCGGCACTACTACAACAACTAGCTCTGCTTTTCGCCCTGAACGAACGTACATACATTTGCGTGTATGTATATGTATGTGTGTGTGTGTGTGTGTATGCATATTTCGATCTAATTGAATGAGACAGCATGCATGGGATAGAGAATTCAAAGATCTATTCAATTAACACTTGTCGGACGTTAAGCGAATTTCATAAATCATTACCACCCACTAAAGCGTACTTAAGCGCATCAACCTACATACATACACACACACACACGAACACATGAGACACAACAGATTGCTAACGTACACGAATAGAAACGATAGGAGCGAGCGTCTTTGACACAAAATATGTACTTACTTAGCCCACAGACACACACACAGTAGAGGAACCAAGAGACTTGTAAAATTTCTCTGCTTTTTGTGCAAATTATTCATGCTTTTTTTTGGTGTTTTGTTGTTTGTTTCTTTTATATTTGCATTTGAATGAATCTTGCGATTGCAGTGAGAATGCCAACACCCACACGCCTGCGAGATCTCATACGGCAAATACGCGCCGCCAGGACAGCCGCAGAGGAGCGCGCTGTAGTTAACAAAGAATGTGCCTACATCCGCAGTACTTTCCGGGAGGAAGATTCGGTGTGGCGGTAAGTCAACTAATAGAGCATGCCTACATCGGGGTATGTACATATGTATATGAACCTAACCTAAAATACACTTTTTTTATTTAAGTTCCACCTTAAATTACATTAATTTACTGGTTTTCTTTTAATTTCGTTTTCATTTTTAGATGCCGCAACATTGCGAAGCTGCTCTATATTCACATGTTGGGCTATCCAGCGCATTTCGGACAGCTGGAATGTCTAAAACTCACCGCCAGCACACGATTCACCGACAAACGCATCGGCTATTTGGGTGCCATGCTGTTGTTGGACGAACGTCAGGATGTGCATCTACTGATAACGAATTGCCTCAAAAAGTAAGCATCATTGTGCACTACCATACCTGGGTAAGGTACAACAACAACAACAACAACAACCATACTTAGGTCGCCGCCATTATTGCCATTTAAATTGGCGGAAATGAACTTTCGCTTGCACGCGCGTAAATGCAGTCGAATAGTTGAGCAAAGTCATTGCCACCAACAGAAACAAAAACAAACACAAAAATGTTACTGTTTGGCTGGCTTGTTGGCCGCAGTTGCTTGGCTACAAAACGCCGTTTTTGCTTTTCTTTTTATTTATTGGTGCTTTTTTGTTTTTGATCCTAAAGCGCTTGGCTGGCGGCCTTAGTTGGCATTAGCTTTGTAGTTTGATGTGCTTTCGGCTTTTTTTTATTTTTTTATTTGTTCTTGTTTTTGGTCTCTAAATACTTAATTAGTTTCATTTCATGTATTCCATTCGTTTTGTGCCTTTTACAGTGATTTAAATAGTTCTACACAATTTGTGGTGGGTTTGGCGCTGTGCACACTGGGCGCCATAGCATCGCCCGAAATGGCACGTGATTTGGCTAGCGAGGTTGAGCGTCTAATGAAGTCGCCCAACACCTACATTCGCAAAAAGGCCACATTGTGCGCCTTTCGTGTTATACGACGAGTACCAGAACTGATGGAAATCTTCTTACCGGCCACACGTTCACTGCTTAGCGAGAAGAATCATGGTATACCATACCTTAAAGCAGTTAAATATGCATAAATATTGCGCATTTGAAATTGAGTTTCTCCTTGAGTCATGCAATGAATGGCATGGCTTGTGTTAGCTTTGAATTAATGCCTTTTTAAGCCGCGTCAATTCAAAGTGCGCAATATACATGCAATTTTATTAGAAACAACTATTTGAATATGTATTTACAGTAACAACATTCATTTTTTAGGCATATTAATTACTGGCGTAACCCTCATCACCGAGATGTGCGAGAACAGCGCCGACACTTTAATGCATTTCAAGAAGGTGAGTGGCATTAAATTATGGGTTACACAACAAAAATGTAATTGGAAATTTTTTTAAAAGTTGTCTCATGAATACATTTCCTACTCACTATAATGTAATTGATTAGCCGTCCAAAATGGGCGCATAGCTAAAAAAGTAAATTTCTATTTTCCGTCAAAAATGGGCCCATAGCTTAAAAAGTAAATTATGTACATTTGTTGAAATTGGACAAGCCAAGCTGCATCTTCAAAAATCATTGCCAAGAAACGACATTTCCTGCTCATCAGAATTAATTTAGGTTAGTTTGACCTGGCCTCGGTAGTCTGGCGTAAGAGCACTAGCCTGCCATCTTAGAGGTTGTGGGTTCGAATCCCACGTAAAACACGGTCCTCGCACTTCTTTAAATTTACCTACTTTCCCTGTTTCTAAAAAAAAATCTCATTCCTCAACTCCAAAAACTTATCCTTTCCATCCTTACTCCCGCACAATAGTCAGCGCATTATTTGCATTGTGGCTGCTAAAACAAGCAAAAACAAAGAAAACACACCGTTACACATTGCATCAGTGACGCCAGCAAGAGGAAGCGGGCAATCGCGGCAATAGCGCAGACACACCAAATTTAGCGAAGTCCTCAACCATCTGTGCGATCCTTCTGGCAGAAAAATGTGAGACACAGATGGCGCTCCAAGCAGTAAGCAGGTGTTGTTTGTAAGCAACGACAGGTGGGCATTCCCACTACTTAGGATTGGTAGCGGCAGGCTAATCACCTACCCTATCAGACATCAAAATAGATTACCGAAACCAACCCAAGACTGAGTCTTGTCGAGGCCCTATGCGCTCGAGAGGGAATAAGGGGAAAAAAAGGTTGACCTGGCTTGGCTGGCTGAAAGTCACCACATAGACCTATTAGTGTTACCAGTTGGAGATAGACCTTTGCGTTTTTTTGTAGTAGACATCTTGTAATACGTCTGCGTCTTTTGCGAATCTAAGTAAACTCTAAAGCTCTAAGCCCTAGTGGCATTCTAACCTATCATATTGTAGAGCTCTTAAGCATTTCAATCTGGTTCTAGCTAACACAGCGCAAGAACATAGAAGGTGCTCTAACGTTTCCCTCTCTTCGTGGCTATCACAATTACTATCACTATATTCGTTGGTAAGCACTAGATATTGTAGCTGATTTGATTTCTGCGTACCCAGAACGTACCAGGTCACTATGTCTTGCATGGGAAGAAATCAACCTCCTCGAACCTACCTATCCAGAATCGACCCCGACATACTAAACAAGGCACTGCGCACGACACTAACCACCTTTTCACATGCCCCATCAAACCCACTCATCTAACACCCCTCTCCCTCTGGACCCAACTTGTCGAAACAGCAAGTTTCTTAGACCTACCGTTAGATGAGCTAGACGAAGACGACCGGTGATATACGCTACACTGACAGGGTTAAGTTAGTACTACAACAACAACAACCGGCGTGTTTCTTGCACCTACCGTTAGATGTTCTCTATGACAACTAACAAATTTACAGAACTTAGCTGACTTTAATAATCCGCTACAGAGAAATCTGTGCCCCTCGGTGGAAAAAATTAAAAAAGCAATAGGGTTAAAATGCCCATAGGACGGCCAAAAGCTTTAAAATCTATCAATCTTAATTAAATTAAAAATCTATAGTCTTCCGGACTAGTTTTGTACAATTTTTAGTTCAATCGCTGTACACTTTTACTTTCACAGAACTCAGGCAAGTGGCAAAATAATCTTGCTGCCACAAATTAGGAAATCAAGGAAACAATCACTATTCACTCTCTAAACCCACTTTTCTTAGAAAGTCTGTGTACTCTTAGACTCTTTGTTGGTAGAAAATATAAATCAAGCTGCTTTTCGCATCTTCTCGAGCTGGCATTGCACTTGTGTAGTAAGGCACCTGCGATGTCTTTACCAGCAGCACTAGATTCTTTGTTATGCAGATGACTTTTCTCCTTTCGTCCTTTAAGCACTGCAAGGTTATTCGCTGAGGTATTAGTTAGCTACTTAAACCTTTTGTGGCATGGGCTTTTGTCAGCGATGTGCTTTGCTTGCTGCTGGTATGAGTTATCATCATTAGTCAGCATTACATCTCGAGGTGAGCTTTAGCTTCATTCACAATTTTCTTCCAGGCGTCACGATTTCTTGGCGGCTGTTTCTAGTCGTTTACGTGCATCTTTTTCAGATCAATGATGACTTGATCCAGCCAGTACAGTTTTGCGTACTCGTACTTTTGAAAGCAGCGGATTGTAAGTGGTCAAGTGCCGTGTCGGTAATTGTTCATGCGTTCGGTATGACCCAACCAACGTATTCTTTGGGATTTAATGTGTTTAATAACATTTTCTCCTTTGCATAAAGATAAAAGTTCGTCATTGTACCATATTCGATATGTGCCATCACTTTCCCGAAATTGTCCAAAGATTTTTCGGAGTATTTTGCGTTCGAAAATGTTTAAACATTGCTCATCTCATCTGCCCCACGCAGATGTACTTGATTCGCATCCATAACTAAGAACGGGGCGTATTATCGCTTGGTAAATGAGTGTGAGAACTTTTGATTCGAGAAGTTTTAAATTGGCAAATTATGTTTTGTTTGAGGCTACAATTCGGTGTTGTATTGTGTTGGGTATATTTTTGTCATTTTTTAGTAAATCACCGAGGTATTTAAATTGCAGAATTCCTGCAAAACAATAACTTCCAATAGTTATATTTTTCGGTTGGCATTTCCTTTCGCATCGCGAAAGTTTAGGTACTTCGTTTTGCTTTCATTTATCTTCATGTCGTCGGCGTACGCGTTTGTTAGGTCTGATCTACTGACAAGGTTTCCCGTTTTTACTTCCTTCTTTATAGCAAAATGTATGTAACAAGTTGAACACCGACGTGGATAAAGTATCACCTTGCTTGACCCGCAAGGTGAAGTCCAAAATAAACAAGACTGAGCTAAAATAGAAATTACAGGATCTTTGTTCTGATGACTTCGAGTTTATTTATTCATAATAATAAGCCCCCTTTGGCCTCGATACACTGTTTTGCGCGAAAAGTGTTTCAGGTCATTTACCAGATTGTCCTTCAGGATGTCGGTACAAGCCTTTTGGATGGCCTCTACGGACGCAAAACTTTTCCTTTCATGCCCAAATGCAATTTTCCGAATAGGTCGAAGTCATAGGAGCCATATCAGACGAATAAGGGGAGTGATTGATGGTTAAAATAGGATTTCTAGTCAAAAAATCAGTCACAAGAGTAGATCGATGAGATGGTGAATTATCGTACAATAAGCGCCGGCTGCCTCCTTCGCGGTACTCAGGACGAATTCGACGAACGCGATGCAACAACCGCTTCGAAACGTCAAGATTACATTGGCGGCCTGGCCCGTTGACACGAACTCCTGATGGACAAAAACAAATGGGCATCGACTTGATTTTCGACTTCTCCAAACGCGGTTTTTTGGGTAGTTGGCTCGTCTGGGGCCTTCCATTCGGCACTTTGACGCTTAGTTAGTTTCAGATTCATGTTGGAAACACCAGTTGGTGATGAAATCACCAGTTATAATATTGTAAAGTAAGTGGTCGTCTTTTCTCGCCTCTTTAATGAGGTCTTTCGAATGTTGAATTCTGAACAATTTTTGGTCCTCAGTTAACTTGTGCGGCATGAATCGTCCACAGACCTTTCGTAAGCACAAATGATCAGTTAAAATGCGATAAGTCGATGTTTTGGAGATATTCAACTCCGATTTCATGAATTTCAACGATGATTTCGGTTAATTTTTGATAAATTTACGAACAATTTCGATGGAGCTTTCGGTGATTACTGATTTTGGGCGGCCCGTAGGTTCATTGTCATTTATGTCCTCACGTCCTCATGTCCTGAAACGTGTAAACCACTCATGAACTCTGGCACGAGATAGAAAATCATCGCCATAAACTTTTTTCGCCAATTCAAATGTTTCGATTTTAAAACAAAAATTGATATTAGCTCTTTGTTCCGAATTCATTTTTGTACCGATGACACAAACATACTGACGCTTTAGACGCAATAACTTCACTTCCACTGAACCGAATGTCACCACTGAAAGTCAGCCGTTTCCACGGCAGTCGGTTCTCCGTTCCCGAAACGACCCGGATTTATATCCGGCCACGGATTGCCGCTCCAGCAGCATTGCCCGTATGTAAGTATGGGGAATGTTTATGCTGCTGCAACAACAACAACAACTGAAAGTCAGCTAGGAATGTAACTTCCACCGCACTAACTCATTAAAAAGCTGGCAAAAAAATTGTATGACACCAGTCTTGTTTATTTTGGACTTCACCTTGTATTAAAATGAACGGATACAGCATAAGTTTGTGTTATCTACTGCTAAGAAGAGCAGTTACAGTTGCCTATTCTAATTTACATTGAAGTTCATTTCATGCCAAAGGAAATGTATTCATGAGACGCTTTATATTATTGTGCAAATACTCAGTTTTATTTTACTATAAAATAGGCTCAAATAGGGTGCGTGAAGTAGCTGAATATAAATGTACCTTAAATAAAAAATAAAATAAAAACAAGACAGATTATGTTGCATAGGCATATTCATATATATCTCTATTGGAATTGACCACAATATTACTTACACAATTGTAAAATAAATACACATTTACGATATACAGCGAAGAAAAAAACCAAAATCTTCAAATGTACTCCTCTAACTGCTTCATTGTCACATTAACCATTTCCTTCAAAATAAAATTGGCTTACTAAGAAATTATTTATTGGCTCAAAAGTAAAAAACAAAAAACAAGTAAAATTTTAACAGCAACCCTAAAACGTAAATTTTCCTATTTGCATTTGCTACTAAACTCGCTTCCATTTATCAGTTTATTTGGTCTCCCACATAAGCTCTTGTAAATACAATTTATGTATGTAAGCTCTGTGCCAAGCTATTTGCGCAAAAAGAAAAAAAAAACAAATACTTGTCGTAGGCCAAGCGGCCTTTAACACTATGAACTTAAACGGAGATTTCAAAACAAACTCCATTTTTTATTTCAAATTATTTTTAACCATTCATATGATTTTTGAAAATTTGTATGTCTCATTTGATGAAAAATATTTTTCTTTGGTTAAATACCATTTGATTAAAGGCATTACATTTTACATACATATTTTTCGCTATATAATTTTAAACATATATTTAACTTGCTTTTCTCCACTAAAAAAAAAAAACAAATTTATCAAAACCAAACTACAACATTAACTACAACAACTTTTTGTAATATTTTATCGCTAACTCTTTTGAAAACCCGCATACAATACAAATCCAAAACCGAAATTTTTGTAATTTGCTTGCCAGGATAGCGGAAATCGAGAGGTATGACCTTGACAAAAGTTATGAACACTTACACCACGAATATACTTAGTACAATTATCACATATACACGCACACACACACACATACACACAGATATATGTATACACTTAAACAAAATACGAACACCAGAGCTTGAATTTATTATTTTTTGTATAAAAATTTCCAGTTGACTTTTAAATAGTTAAATTAAGACCCACCTATTTTCCATACATAGCCTTGTAACTGAACCAAAGTAATGTGTTGCAATTACCTTATACGTAAATATAATATATTTCACTTTTTGCGATTTTTGTTTTCAGTTTAATGTGTAGAAATATGTATATCAAATAGTAATTTCGTTCATTTGTAAATGTAGGTATCTACTGTGGAAAAAGTACCATGAAATACAAGATGATTTCGAAAATGTACAAAAATTAGTTTGGGGCAAAAAAAATCCATTATTTTCTCGGTAGATGGCTGTAGTGATTGATATCTCGTAACGTATCCATCAAACAATTCAAAGTTTATGCTCGTTGTCAAGTTGACATTTCACACTAAAAAAATTCTTTTGCTGTTTATTGTTTGTCCCATTCAGTTGTGAGTTACAGAGTGTTAACAATGCAAGTCAACAAAAAGAAAATTCGGTGCATTTTACTGTTTTTCTTTGATATAGGCGAAAATGCAAGCTGAAATTGCGAATGGTGCTTATAGTGCCGATACTGTCTCAGCCAATTATGTGAAATTTTGGTTCCGTCGATTCTGCTCAGGCATTTTTGTTGTTAAAAAAAATGTCGATAAAATCACAGAAATAATCGAAGTTGACCGGCATGTTAGTCGTCGTAGCATCGCCCAGGAGCTAAAGATCGATCATAAAACTGTTTTAAACCATTTATGCAAAAATAATGGATTTTTTCCCCCAAGTTAATATTATCAGTTAAAAACTTTATAAGATTTCGAGCCTTCTTATTATTAATTTTTATGGTATCACAACGGACGAATTTTGAATATTTGTCCAGTTGGGCAAGCAAGGGCAGTCATTTAACCTATTATTAATTTTAGTTTTTAATCCTTATTAATTGTTTTTATTTCTTTTTTTTAATCCTTATTTATTATTTTTATTTATTTATTTTGAATCCTTACTTATTTTTTTATTTATTTTTTTTTATTTATTATATTTTTTTAATCCTTATTTATTATTTTTAATTATTTATTTATTAAATTTTTTTTTAATCCCTATTGAATATTTTGTTTTTTTTTTTACCCCTATTTATTATTATTATTATTTTTTAATCCTTATATATTATTTATTTTAATACTTATTTATTATTTTTTTTAATCCTCCTTTTTTATTATTTTTTAATCCTTATTTATTTATTTTTTTTAAATCCTTAATTTATTTATTTTTTTTATTTATTTATTAATTTTTTTACCTTATTTATTTTATTTATTTATTTTTTTAATCCTTATTAATTTTTTTATTTATTATCTTTTTTTAATCCTTATTTATTATTTTTATTTATTTTGTTTTTTTCACCCTTTTTCATGTTTTTATTAATTTATTATTATTTTTTAATCCTTATTTATTGTTTTAGTTTTTTAATCCTAATTTATTTTTTATTTTTATTTATTTATTAATTTTTTTTATCCTTATTTATTATTTTTATTTATTTATTTGTTTTCTTTTAATCCTTATTAATTTTTTTATTTATTTTTTTTTTAATCCTTATTTATTTTATTTTTTTAACCCTTATGCATTATTTTTATTTATTTTGTTTTTTAACCCTTTTTCATATTTTTATTTATTTATTTATGTATTTTTTTAATCCTTATTTATTATTTTTATTTATTTATTTATGTATTTTTTTTAATCCTTATTTATTTATTTATTTTTGTAATCCTTATTTATTATTTTCATTTATTTATTATTATTTTTTTAATCCTTATAGGCGAGGCAGAGGTTTTTTTATTTAGAAGTGTATCCGGGGTGGTATCACAATGGATCGGCAACGGCCTAAGTGAGTTGGTTTAGAGACCGACTGTTGCTTCTACCTACCTTCCTAAATGTTTCGGTGCGACGACTTCTTTTCTGATGTTTTTTTTTTCTTTTTTGACTCAAAAATCTTCGCCACAATATAGTAAATAATATTTAACCATAAACATAATAATTGTTCGCTCTTATTCTAACTAATTTAGAATTATTAAAAAATAGAAAAATAATTTTTGAAAGTAGAAGCAATCGAATGAACTCTGCACCTACCGAAACATAGCCGATTATATTTTTTGGTTTTTAGAACAAAGCATGACCTCCGCTGACTAAATATACTTCAGAATTCAAAGAGATCATCAATTATGTGGTTCTAATATACTATAATTGACATGATTTTGAAAAACGTTCACCAGAGTGCTGAAGGTGCCAAAAAAATATTTAAAAAAATGCTTACACGAGGCAAAAAGAAGACTGTTGTTGTTGTGGTAGCAGCATAAACATTATCCATACATATACGGGGAATGCTGCTGAAGTGACAGTCCTTGACTGGATATAAATCCGGGTCGTTCCGGTTACCGGCAGAACCGACTGTCGTGGGAACGAAGGAAGACTAATTTGATGTGATTTTACGACTCAAAGTTTGACCTTCAGCAAGTGGTAGAGGACCTAAGCATTCCTCTAAACCGCAATTGACGTGAGCGTAATAGCGGGAACCAATAAAGGGTGGTCTCTGACTACTAACTGCAGGACCTAGAAAGCTTTCTGACCAAAACTGAATCGTAAAAGGTGAAAATGTCTGCGTGAATTCAACAGATCAACTACCAGTATCCTCACAGGTGTTATAATGGGTCACTGCACTATTGGCACCCTAGCCGTAGAATATGTGTACCTCACAATAACTTCTGCAGGAGTTGTGAAGATGAAGAAAAAATTGAGTAGGTACAAAACCTCCTTTGTGAATGTCCTGCACTTCAAAGAAGCCGTGCCAAATATCTTGGCGATTATTTCTTTGAAGACCTGGGCATTTTGCAAAATTTCTCACTGGAGGGACTAGAAGCTTCTTTAAAAGGTCTAAGTAGTTTAAGCAACTTAGTGAGAGTATGGAAATTGCAGTTGTCCAATGGGTCTTATGACCACCGAGTGTCTTGTCTAAGACAAGCAAGCTGGCTAACTTAACCTAACCTACGACTCCAAGGCCCAAGGTACACGAATAGCTCACGCCACTGCGCCAATCCGTTTATGCACAATTGGATTTTGGCACTTATACTTATAAATGTTTCCGAAGTGCTGCTGATGTGGCCAGATATATGTCCTGCTTGTTCCGGGCGTATGACTTTTATCTTTGGGGAGATATAATTTGACAGTGAAAGAAAAGTGTTTTGCGTCACGTAGAAATCGTCGGTTACATCATATTCTGAAGGACTCTCTGCCAATGATCTAAAACTCGCATTCGTTGTACTTTAAGACGCTCTAATCGCTGCATTGAGTCTAAATATTATGGAATAAAATGAAGCAATTTCGGCGAAATAAAAATTAGTTTTTGTTTATTTTTTTTTTTTTATATATTATTTTATTATATATATGTATATATATCATTATTTTGTTTTATTTAAATATTTTTTTTTAATATTTTTGTTTTAAATTTTTTTTTTAATTTTAGTTTGTTCATATATAGGTACATATATATTAGGCCGGGTCGATTTGTGGGGAGGCAAAAAAATCGCCCATTGCTCTGTGAAAATCATATTCTTGGGATCAAAATAAGAAACTTTGCCGAAGGAACCATACCTCTAAAACGAATTCAGATGGGTCGGACTTTTTAGTTTCTTTTCTATAACTCACTTAAATTAATTTTTTTCATTTACATATGCTCTGACTAAATAAATTTCTTAAGAGAAAAAATAGGTATTATTATAAATAAATAAAAATAAAGAAAAAACATAGCCATTTAGCTGATTTTTTCATGTGAAGACCAAAAATGGTGATATTTTTAAGTTGGGGGACATCAGAATTCGTTTTAGAGGTATGGTTCCTTCGGCAAAGTTTCTTATTTTGGTCCCTAGAATACGATTTTCACAGAGCAATGAGCGATTTTTAAATCGACCCGCCATAATATATACATATACATATATATTAAAAAACTAAAAAAAATTAAATAAAACGAAAACTAATTTATATACACATGTATATATTAAACAAAAAAACATCCAAAAATAAAAAACAAAATTTTTTTTTGCTTTTAATTAATTTTTTTTATATTTACTATTAATTTTTTTTTTTGTGTTTATTTTTTAACAAATCGTGTTTACTTTAGAATTCACCTTGTATTTCTACTTTTTCGAATCCACATAATACGTATCTCGGATATACTTTTACATAGATTTGTAAATGCTGCAACGTCTACTGTATATTTTAAAATATAAATTAGTGTACGACATACATATGTATCTTTATGTTCCAAATAATAAGGATGCGACGGATTAACAAGTTTTAACATTTTTCATTTAAATTTGTTTTTTATTTAATTTTTATAAAAGTATAGTGCATTCTACAACAAAAATCACCTATCTCAAAACTTCAAACTTTTTAAAAAATTCACAAATATTCAACAAATTTCCAAAAAATACAACGTAATTTCCAACTTTTTATTCAAAATTAGTGGCAAAATTCTGGGTATGTAGTTTTATAGACAAAAAAAAAAGAAATAAATTAACAGATTTCAAAAGACAAAATCATCATCAAAATTTCCAACATTTTTTTTTTTAATGTTTGGGTATGCAGCCCATTTTATTTGAGTGCAACAAAGTGCAGATTTCAAGTGGCTCAAAATTCTCATTAATTTTTGAAAACTCTTTTTTTTCTCTGACCTGTTGCGCATTTGTATCCATGTGCATATATACTTGTGCTTTAGGCCCGGAACAGAATTGCAGCGGGTAACGAGTTGACGAATGGTGATAAGCTGATCCACTTCCGTCGGAAAATTCGGTCGGTTAAACACAATTGCAACGGGTACGAAAAACACTATTGCCGGTTTTCAGCTGACATTTTGTGGTTGCAATAAAATTTATTTTATAGTAAAATCTTTTCATTTGCTTGATTTGTAAAGTAACTCGTTGAAGCTCATTGTTATAAAACAAAACAACTTCTTTCTAAGTTATTAATAATTTGCAGGATTTCTTGTGCATATCGAATATTATTTGCCTAATGTTGCTTGTAAACAAATAAATTGTCATCAAGTAATCAGAAAAGCAACCCTGAGTCTTCAACCCTTCGGATAAAATTGAAATCAATCTAATTATTTTGCCGACCTAAAAATAACCGACGGCCAGAAATCCGTCCCCACCGCAATTCTGTGCAATTTCATGCTATTAAATATGTTCCCGTCAACCCGTTACCCGCTGTCCGCTGCAATTCTGTTCAAGCGGCTATATGAAGGAAAATTCTCAATACCTTTTGCAAAGAAAAAAAATATTCAAAAATCAGAGCGAATGCATACCTTGAAGTTTTTTAAAGAGTTTGTTTGAAATTTTTAAAATTTTAATAACAATTTTTTTTTAATTTGTTAAATATCTGTGAATTTTGTGCAAAGTTTGGAGCTTTGAGTTATAAGGTTTTCATTGTAGAATGAGCTATATTTTTATAAAACCACAAAAAAACAATTTTATAAAAACAATATCATAAAAAAAAATTTATACAAAAACAAAATTTATAAAAAAAAATTATAAAACAAAAACATTCATAAAAAACAATTTTATGAAAAAAAATTTGTGAAACAAAAAATTTATTAAAAAATAAATTATAAAAAAAAATTTATAAAAAAAACTTTAAAACTGTATAAAACAAAAACGTTCAGAAAAAAAATTATGAAAAAAAAATTGGAAAACAAAAAATTTATTAAAAAACAAAATTATAAAACAAAAACATTCATAAAAAAAATTTATGAAAAAAAAATTTATAAAACAAAAATATTTATTAAAAAATGTATAAAAAAAATGTATAAAACAAAAAATTTAATAAAAACAAAAATTTGTAAAAAAAATTTATAAAACAATTTATAAAAAAAATTGTATAAAAAAAATTCTAAAGTTACAAAACAAAAAATTTATGGAAAAAAATTGTAAAGCAAAAAATTTATTAAAAAAAAATTTATAAAAAAATGTATAAAAAAAATTTATGAAAAAAAAATTATAAAAAAAAATTATTAAAAAAAAATTTGTAAAACTAAAAATTTATTAAAAAAAGAAATTATAAAAAAAAATTGTAAAAAAAATGTATAAAACAAAAACATAAAAAAAAATTTGTGAAAGAAAAAATTTATTTAAAGATTTGTAAAACAAAATATTTATTAGAAAAAAATTTAAAAAAAAATTAAAAAAAAAAATTAAAAAAGAAAAATTAAAAAAAAAACAATTGATAAAATTCCTTAACCCGTCGCGCTCCAATTATTTTACATCTCTTTCCACTTGCTTTGCGTTAGAAAAAGCAAATTTTGTACAAAGTTTGGAGCTTTGAGTTATAAGGTTTTTATTGTAGAAGGCGCTGTACTTTTATAAAGGCATAAAAAAATTTAATTTTATAAAAAAATAATTTATAAAAAAAATTGTTAAAATTTGTTAACCCGTTGTTTTAAACACAGATGTACATATGGTACATCTCTTTCCACTTGCTTTGCGTTAGAAAAACAAATTTTAGGCAAACAAAATAAATTTGACTGTTCGGAACACAAATAACGCTGACTTGAAAAAAATCAAGCAAGAAAATAAAATAAAAAATGTTCATAAATCAATGCGAATGCATACCTTGAAATTTTCTAAAGATTTCGAAAATTCGGCTCTCCATTCGAAAACTAAAAATAGGCTCCAAATACAATAAGGAAATAAAATTCGCTCCTGCTATTCTTTGGTTTGTGGGCGATTCTACTTGCTTTTTTATTGCAATGAAAAAAAAACTAATTTTCAGGCTGTTCCCCGCTTCATATTTCGAATTAAAGTTTGCACCTGTTGAAGTACTTGATTTAATAACAATTTTTAAGAATTTCACAAATGTTGATAACCTCACTTTTATTAGTCACACTTTGCTTAGCTAATCACTGATGTTTTCGTTACGCGTAGTATGCTTTGAAAGTTTTTTACTCTTTACTATTTAAAAAAAAAGTTATCCATAAAACTAGTTTTTCAAAATAAGTTTCTAGTCATACCATTTTGTCTACACACCACTACCACTTTCCGATCTTTGTACCGCTTCATAAAATTCACCCGAGTTACTTTTCACTTACAGCTTCTATTTAACATCTTTTCACCATGAAAAATCGTATAATTGACACACCACACACTCGCTCTCACAGACATAAACGTTACCGAACTTTTTTTCACCATCCGCTCAATCTAAGCAAATCTTTCATGTTGCGCGCTTTTTTCAAATATTTTTCTCACTTTCTTATACTCGTGCTCTCTTTTCCCTTCAATGATATCCTAAAAGAAACACATTTTTTTCTGTATATAAATGAATTTAATTTCTAATAAATATTATCCATAAATTCCATTTAGATTGTGCCAAATTTGGTACGCATTCTGAAGAATCTTATTTTGGGCGGCTACTCACCGGAGCATGACGTCAGCGGTGTGAGCGATCCATTTCTGCAGGTGAAAATTCTGCGTTTGCTGCGCATACTCGGCCACAATGATGTGGATGCATCGGAGGCCATGAATGATATCTTGGCGCAAGTAGCCACCAATACGGAGACAAGTAAAAATGTCGGCAACACTATCCTGTACGAGACAGTGCTCTCCATCATGGATATACGGTGCGTATACAAATCAGTTTTTATTAATGAATGAAATGATCGAGTTTTTTAAATTGCTTAAATCTTCAACACAGTTCGGAAGGTGGCCTCCGTGTGTTGGCTGTTAACATTCTTGGACGTTTTCTACTTAATTCCGACAAGAATATTCGTTATGTCGCATTGAATACGTTGCTGCGTACAGTTCATGCGGATACGTCGGCGGTGCAACGTCATCGCACCACTATTTTGGAGTGCCTGAAAGATCCGGATGTCTCGATAAGGCGTCGCGCCATGGAACTCTCGTTTGCGCTAATCAATGCACAAAATATTCGTACAATGACGAAAGAATTGTTGCTGTTCCTTGAGAAGGCTGATCCCGAATTCAAAGCGCAATGCAGTTCGGGCATGATTTTGGCTGCTGAACGATATTCGCCCAATGCGCGATGGCATCTGGACACGCAGTTGAGTGTGTTGAATGCGGTTAGTGGTGGCGTTTTGCTACTAAGCATTTAATTTTACTACTATAATAATTTGTTGTCTTATTTTATGTTTATGTTCTACCACAGGCTGGCAACTATGTGCGCGATGATGTGGTCTCTTCGACCATACAGCTGGTCTCGAGTAGCCCTGTCGCTGAGCAGACATACATAACGAATCGTTTCTGGGAATCGCTGCAGGTTGCAAATCACTGCGAAGACAAGCAGCCGCTGTTGCAAGTAGCCGTGTGGGCCATTGGCGAATATGGCGATCTTTTTATGTACGGTCCCAACGAAGATGGTGCGTACATGGTTTTAAATTTAATAATCTTTATTGAATGTGCAATTTTTCTCTTTCAACATTCCACAGAATTTGAACGTCCATCGGAAAGCGATTTAATTAGCATGTACCATAAGTTTTTAACCTCTGCTCAAGTATCAATAACCAGCAAGCAATACGCCTTAGTGTCACTCGCTAAACTAAGCACGCGTCTGCAGAATTGTGTCGAGTACGTATCGCCTAAACTAATTAATTGTTTTTTTTCGTTTTAGTTTAGTTTAAAGATGAAATCATCAACGAATTATTTCATTTTTTTTTTCTGTTTTTTTAGAGAAATTCAGGCATTGATTACCTCATTCGGCAGCCATCTGAATGTGGATTTGCAGCAGCGTGGCGTCGAGTTTACACAATTATTTGGCACCTATAAAAATTTGCGTCCACCGTTGCTAGAAAAAATGCCACCAATGCAAATCAGTCGCATCTCGTCGCAGAATGGCGAGAGCAGCGGTTCATACGATGACAATAGTCCGGATTTGATTGAGAATGGCATAGGCATTGGCGATGAACAAATAGGCAAAGAGAGTAATATGAATACGATGGGTGATAATACGGTGAGTCATTGTTTGCCATACAGATAAAAAGACTACACTTGCTCATGGGTCTAGAGACCGACTGCCACTTCTACCTACCTACTTATAATAAACTTTATTTGCTTTACTGTAGAATATATTGCTCGATTTGCTGGGTGGCGCCGATTTAAGCTCACCCACAGCGACAGATTTATCCAATTCTGTGGCTGTGCAAAAGAAGAATACGAAGAATGCTAATGAAACGTCAAATAATCAAGCCATACTTGATTTGCTCGATTTGGATATATCAGCTGGTACCACCAATACGGCAACAAATATGAATAATGTACTTGGCCTGGACTTGAGTGGTGGTGTGTCGGCGGCGACAATACCAACGGCGACCGCAGCGACAAATGGCAACGATCTGGCGAATATTATGTCGTTAAGCGGCAATGGAGGTGGTGGTGGTGGTGGTGGTGTTGGTGTTGGTAGTGGCATCGGTGTTGGTGGTCTATTAGGGTCGAACAGTATTTTGTCGCAGCCTGGCGCTATTTCGGGCAATGCGTTACTTTCCGAGTTAGCGGCGCCAATTGCGAATGTGGCACCACCAAACAATATTGCTGTGGTAAATATGTGGAATGCATAGTTATTTTTGTATTACTATTTTGCTTTTGTTTTTGTTCATGCATAGCCTCCTCAGGGTCCCACTTTGACTGTGCTGGATAAGAACGGCTTGCTGGTACAGCTGGTGCCGGTTAGGAGCAACGACTGCTTACAGATATTTATGACAACCACAAATAATTCAGCCAATACATTGGAGCAATACGTCTTTCAGGTGAGTCGAAATTTGCGATAGGTTTCAGGTAGCTATTGCTTCGTGTGCAAATGGTAAACGATCGGTAGAAGCCGATTCAAGAATTGTTTTACAAAATAGTTTCAACATTTATAACTTATCCAATTAAGAAGAAGTTGTTCTAATAGTGGTCGCCCCTCGGCAGACAATAGCAAACCTCCGAGGGTATTTCTGAAAAACTTTCTCATAAAAAAATATCTGCCGTTCGGAATTGGCTTGAAACTGTAGGTCCCTCCATGTGTGAAACAACATCAAGACGCTCGCCCTGAAGAGATAATCTGGAAGGGCTGTAAAATGCGCTTCCACAGCTGTTATGACCTCGTTTGATGAAAAACAGATGCACACTACTTTTTAGCCTCTTATTTTGATTTAGGATCATGGTGATAGATCCAGATCTCATCCATAGTGATGAATCGGAGCACAAAAGCCACTTTATACTTTCGAAGAAAGTCGCATTCGAATGTATTTTTGTTAGCGAATGTGGCACCCATTGTGCTTTTAAGCGTTAGGAATGTAGCCCCAGAGGTGGTCTATATCCAATGTAAAGCGTATGTTTCGTCCTAGATAGCAAATATTCCTTTACTATATATCTAATATGTATATGAGCGACCGCCGTAGCCGACTGTGTTGGTACGTGACTACCATTCGGAGGTGCACAGGTTCGAAACTCCATGTATGAAATGCCAAATGATAGGAAAGGTTTTTGAAGTGAAACTTCTTAGGCGTCGATGAACGAGCGGGAATGGAGAGTAAAATTTCAAGGCCATGCAACGTTTTGGGCATTTTTGTTCCGCGAAAGAGAAAAAAGATATAACTTAGAGGAAAAGGAGAGAGAGAGCTTATATTATACCTTATATTTATCTTAGGATACATTTTTTTCCGTTTATTTCCGTTTATTTCGTTTATTATAAGTCTAAAACGTAATTATTGTTTTTACAGACCACTTTGATCTAATATGAGCTTAAATTACTACTATATTACTATAATCATTAAATAAATAAGTAAAAAGAGTTCAGAAATTTATAAAATTCATTCTTTGAAACCGAAAAGTCAAGCGGAACAGAACTCAAGATCTCATTGAATTCTCTTAAAGCAAGGAATAGGAAGCATTACGCACATAGTTCGTGTTAAGAAATTTAAGATGAAATGAATAAGCATTGCGTAACGGTCTAGTAGGAATATCAAAGTAAATGCAACGTAATAATTACACTAAAGACAAAAGACAGTGAGAGTATAGACCTTCTACTCTCAAGAGACTTTAAGTTAATTAAAATCAAACGGGAATGATAGGAAGGGATAGGGTTTGAGAATTTTAACGACCTGAGAGCATATTTAAGGAACACCTTCTGTACACGTTCAATTCTCTCAATAGCAAATTGGTGGCAAGGCCTTCAGATAAAAGTTGCATATTCTAATCTAGAGCGAACAAAGGAAGTAAAAAGTAATTTGTGAGTGTAAGGGTCCGAGAACATCGAGCTATTACGCCGTATAAAACCGAAGATTGATTAAGAAGTGGACACAATAAAGTTAATGTGACTGTTGAAAGAAAAATGTGATCCAAAGATCACCCCTAGATCTTTGAATTCCTGAACAGGTTGAAGTAAAGTATTATCAATGCTGTAAGATGACTGGAAAACATTTTGAGTTTTAGCGAAGGTGGCATGAAATCATTTCTTAACATTTAGAGAGATGCCAAAGTTACTGCACCAGCGAACGAGCGCATTAATTTCCGTTTGCAACATAGGAACATCCTCATTTTTTCGAATGGCCGAAAATATTTTCAAATCATCAGCATACAAAAGAAAGTTGGCAAATGAAAAACAGGTACAAATATCATGAATAAACAGAACGAAGAGGAGAGACCCTAAAATACTGCCTTGTGGCACCCCTGAAGATGCAATGAAAGGTACCGAACATTCACCCTCAATCGTAACCACACATCGTCTATCGGATAAATAAGATTTCAACCATTGCAGGAAAACAGAATGGAAACCCAGCGAGGCTAATTTACGTAATAGAATTGCATGAGAAACTCTACTAAATGCTTTAGAAAAGTCCGTATAAACACAATCGACTTGAAAACCTTCAGCAAAAGTTCCAAAGCAGTATTCACCAAAAGCAGCCAGGTTGGAAACTGTAAACCTACCCGAGATAAATCCATGCTGATTGGGCGAGATTAAGCTCTTAGTTGCAAAATACATGTTTTCTTTTACAATTCCTTCGAAAAGTTTAGAAATAGTAGAAAGCTTCGAGATCGGCCTGTAGTTGCACACATCATTCTTTTTGCCACTCTTGAAAATATGGATGATAGTTGTGATTTTCCAATCGTTGATAAAAACTCCCGAAGATAGAGATTTATTAAAAACTAATTTGAGATGAAAGACAATAGCTGGGCAGTTTTTAAGAAAAATTAAGGACAGCCCATCTTTATCCATTTGCGAAGTAGGTCTTAAACCCAAAATCCCATTCTCAATGTCCAGCAAATTTTGCTTACAGAAACATATTTTATGGTCCTCTATACAAATATCCTTTTTCTGATGAGATTAATTATTTTAAAAGAAAAAAATTAAAGTTTTTGAGTTGAAATAAATAGGCCGAGAAAATAATGGATCTTTTTTCCGCAAACTACTA